>CM076608.1:83519032-83691390 GCA_038502775.1 Hippodamia convergens | reverse complement strand
TCCCTCCGCCGAGTAGGTTTATTCACGACACACATAGACACGGTATGCTCATGCCGTGATGTATTTAATTATCATTTCGGGAGAATTTTGCCAATTTAGGGAATTTCGGTACTCGAAAGGAGAAAGGATTTTTTTAGCCTGAATCCCCTGAAATTTCTTGTGGTGGCGTGGCGCATAATTCGGCCTCCCCTCATTGGGGCCCCCCCTCTATAGATCTATTAATCATGATAAGAATTCTCTGAAGTTTTTCAAAGGGAAATAATGAAAAAAATGTTATAAACATAAATTATATATTGAATACCAAAAATTTCTAGACAAAATAATGTAAATTCTAATATAAAAGTAACCAGAAACTAAACCATTTCCAATTGTAATTCAGAAATCGTCAATTGACATTCAGAAAACATCATCACTTGTATTTCAGATTAGTCAATTGTATTTTAGAAAACATCAAATGGTATTCAGATTTGTCAATTGAATTTCAGAAAATATCAAATGAAATTCAATTGAGTGATCCGGAATACATTCGATGTTTTCTGAAATTCTATTGACTTATCTGAAATTCAATTGACGCTTTCTGGCATTAAAGTGACTAATCTAAAATACACTTGACAGTTTCTGAATTACACTTGGAAATGATAGTAATTTGAAAAATTTTTTTATAACAAATTGCATTCACCTTTTTTAATTTTTTTGTGCAGTTATATCCATCAAGTTGCCGATAACCAAGCTTCTGGCTACTTCTTGTCCAAGCTGAGTAAGCTCAAAAGTCTGATAGACGTGTTTGCGACACGTTTAAGGAGAGTCCCGAAAAGCTTGACGGTATATTGAAAAACCCTTGGAAACACGGTAGCACATGGAGTAATTGAGTGATAATTCAAATTTCGGATTGAATTACTGGAAAACTCATATGTTTTTTTTATAATTTAGGAGTATTTCTCTATTTTACATGAATGATAATTGTACCTTCTTTGTATGAGTTTTGTTCATTATATCATGGGAAAAATCTCGCGAACCGGCAAGTTCAATAGAATGAAATTATTAGGGCGTCATTTTATGCTTTTAGTTTGACTTGGGGGCCCCTTTGGTGCCGAACCTGCCTGCACTGCGAGTTCTGCGGGGCCCTCTGATACGCAACTGATTTCTTGTCTTGTAGCGCTGTCTGAAATTATGTAGTTATTACCCAATGAATACAAGAAAGTGATCAACAACCCGATTCGAACAGATGTTTTATGGCTAACCACCCCAACAAATATCACAAGCTAATAATTGCTCTTATCTAGTGTATACAAGAATGAATGAGCAAGGGTCATAAAAATTGCAACCTTCGAGAACTTGTTGATAAAAGATTCTGAATTCCAATCTATTTGAAATTATTGTGAATGATCACTTCCGCCTTTTTACCTGAAGGTAATTTCAGTACGCCAAAGGAATTTGAAAGAAAGAACAGTTTAGGTATATTCGAATAAAAAAGTTCTATAATAATATAGGGGAATTTTCTATGAAATGTGGAATTTCCAAACGTCACTGAGGAAATCTTCGATCCTTTCGGTTCGGAACAATTGATCTGAGCGGGGCCCCTATCGATCGCGGGCCCTGGGCACTTGCCCATAGTGCCCAGGCGAAAGAGGGGCCTGTGGTTATCTCTAGCTTCTATTAAAACTATAAGGGAAAAAAATAAATACCATAAACGCTGGAAGATGTACGGTGGTCAGATGGATTATATCACTTTTAGGCTTCTGATGAGTAGGGCCAAGTACCTTGTCTCGAAAGATTATAAAAATTATCTGGCAGGCGTGGAGGGTAGCATAAAGGAGGACCCGAAACATTTCTGGCGATATGTCCGAAATAAGAAAAGTTCGCCATGTCTTCCTGACTCTCTCAGAGGACCTCGTGGCGTCTCTACAAACCCGCTGAAAATTTGTGAGGAATTTTCCAATTACTTCGCCTCAGTTTTCTTACCTCCCTCTCCAATAAATTATATGGAATCTACGGTGAATACGCCACTACACATTGGGCACTATACCATCGAACGTTGCAATATTAGTGATAAGATCGCGACCATGAGAAGTGGAAGTCCTGGTATTGATGGTATCCCCTCATCGATCTTGAAAAACTGTCGCAATATGATTGTTGAGCCACTGTACATTTTGTTCCATAGATCTTTAACAGAGGGCATTTTTCCCCATCAGTGGAAAGTTAGTAGTTATGTTACTCCCGTATCCAAATCAGGGGATAAAAATGTAGTGGAAAATTACAAACCTATCTCGAAACTCTGCTCAATCGGTAAATTGTTTGAGAGTATCGTGACTGATTTCTTGTACTTCGATGTCAAAAGTATCTTGATCGCAGAACAGCATGGCTTTATGAAAAACCGCTCTGTGGACACTAACATGTCGCTTTATGTGGAATATATCTTGGACAGTATGGATTCCGGACTTTCGGTTGATGCTGTCTATACAGACTTCAGTAAAGCTTTCGACAAGATAGATCACGCCATAATGATTTCGAAGCTTTCTGGGGTTGGTGTGTGTGGTCAGCTCCTCAGATGGTTTGGATCTTATTTGACAGACAGACATCAGATTGTTCACGTGGGTGGTTTCTGCTCGGGTGCGGTTGGGATAACATCGGGTGTACCACAGGGATCTCACTTGGGACCATTACTTTTTCTACCCTACATCAATGACATCTTGGGATGCTTTAAGTTTTCCAGAGTTATCATGTATGCTGATGACCTGAAGGTCTTCCATTCTATCTCTTGTCCCTCTGATAGACTGCGAATCCAGGAGGATTTGAATCGCTTCGCGAAATTCTGTAGGGATAACCAACTTTTCCTGAACTTATCTAAATGTAGTTCCATCATATTTACTAGAAGACCCACTTTCTCTGTGCCTGCTACATATCAAATCCTCGGTGAGACTATTTCCCACTTAACTCTGTGAAAGATTTCGGTATTACTTTGGATTCCAAACTACTCTTCGATCAACATGTTTTTAATACCTCGAAAAAAGCCAATCGAATGCTTGGTTTCATATAAGATCTACTTTTGACCTGAGGAGTGTCGATGTGGCTCGCACCCTTTATTTGGCTTACGTTAACAGTATTTATGTTTTGGTTCGGTTGTGTGGAACCCACGCTATGGAATATACATAGATAGACTGGAGGGCGTCCAGAAGGGGTTTGTGAGGCACTGTCATGAACGATTTTTTCCTTTTGTCAGAAATACCTCTGAAGTCTACCAGAGATTGAACCTAATTCCTCTTGAACAGCGCAGAAAGATGACTGATATTATGTTCATCCACAAATTATTGAACAACAAAATAGATTGTACCCACATGTCCCAATACGTGAGGCTAGTTGTTCCCTCCTACAATACTCGGCATACAGAGACATTTTTCACCGATTTCGCTAGTACTTACTACTTTCTAAATTCTCCTAAACACAGATTAATGAAAACTTATAATGACCTATCGCTGGTCACTAACATCGATATATTTTTTCGACTCCGCTTCGAAGATTCGGTCCGTTTTAATAAATTATTTCCGACGCACTAGTTTGAATGGCATTGATTGATTGAGGTCACTCAGATAATTATCTAATGTAAACCATATTGAATTGTGTTGCTTTTTCATTCTAAATTGGATTTAAGTATTTTTAGGGCAGATTTTCATGTGTTATACCTGTCACTTTGTACATATTGAATTGTGGGCACTGTCTTGGGTTAGTCCCGTTTGTGTCCCGAATTAATAAAAAAAAATAAAAATATTGCTATTGAGACAAATTCTATTTCTAGGCTCAGAAAACCGTTATCTGGTACTCTGGAACGATGAAATGGGATTTCACTAAGAAAAGAGATAGACCGGTTTCGGTCATATTTGGCCACATCTTGGCCACATTCTTGGGCCTTTGCTGTTTCTTGTGTATGTCAATGATCTGCCACATAATTTCAGTCATGCAAGTCAGATAGTGATGTATGCAGATGACACAAACTTTATAATAACATCTAAAAGTGTTGAGTCTGTTATCTCAAATGCGAATAACCTTTGTGATGAAATTATTCAATGGTGCCACAACAGTCACTTCGTTTTAAATGTGGGAAAAACAGAGTGTGCCATTTTCCATACAGATCGTTTTAGATTTCAAATTCCCCATTACATCAAGATTCATGGTGAAGATATTATCATGAAGGAATCAGTCAAATTCTTAGGTGTTTATCTGGATGCTGATATGAAGTGGACCACTCATATTGACCACCTTCATAGGAAGCTGACCTCTGTCATCTACTCTCTAAATATGCTCAAACATCATATTAGTGTCGAGACCCTGAAAATGGTCTATTATGCAAGCTTTCAATCCGCTCTATCGTATGGAATAGTGTTCTGGGGAGGTGGCACTCAGGCTGAAAGAGTGTTCATACTGCAAAAGCTGGCTGTGAGAACTATATTCCGCATGCGTTTTAGAGCCTCTTGTAGGGGAGTGTTCAGGAAAAACAATATGCTTTCGATGACAGGAATTTACATCTTTAGATGCCTTATGTTTATAAGTGAGCACAGTCAGTTATTTAAAGATTTCATGAATACAAATAACACACGGAGAACTTCACCGTATCTGTATCCACTTTGTTCTCTATCCCTCACACAAAAGAACTGCGGTTATACATGCATGAAGCTGCTCAATGAATTGCCGAAGAGGTTTAAAGAAGTGAAAGATTCAAGATCACTCAAAAAGATGGTGTACAATTTCATTTTGGATTGTGAACCATATTGTCTTCAAGAATATTTCAACTACTGCACTACCCATAGGAGCTAGTGGAATTTGTGCAACGACCTTAACGATTTTTCTATTTTATCAATAATGTCCATGATATTTTTTGATAATTGTTGAAGATGAAATAAATGATTATTATTATTATTATTATTATTATTATTATTATTATTATTATTATTATTATTATTATTATTATTATTATTATTATCAGTATCCCATATCTCTCACAGAAACGTACTTTTAAACCTGCCAGTAATGTAGTTTTCAGTAACTTAATACGAAAAGCGACCTCTAGCAGCGTCAAGAGAGAAGTGCTATTCCTCCAGTTCACATGCTGAAAAGAAGTGTTAACTGCTTTCATCCTTTTCCACTGCTTGAGATTTTAGCAGTGGCCCTGAATTAAGGCTCCCATGCATGAGAGAAGGAAACGAAGAATTTTTTGCGACTGTGAACAAACGTTATTCTAAGAAAAGGAAGAATTATCTCTTTGTTGTTTACTCATTAAAACAATCGTATGCAATGAAAAATTGAGATTCTATTTCTAACGATTAATTCTGTAACGAACTTGTAACGAAAAACTTTGATCCAACGGTTCCAAGGTAGATAGACTTTGCATTACTGATCCTTCATCGGCGACTTCATGCCATTGTTTTGGTAAATAAACTACATATATCCAACCAATTGAATAGATTGAAACTTGTTTAGATAATTTCATACTTCAAGGTGTATGAATGAACGTATGAGTTGACATGGTCGGGAAATGAGAATGATTCAGAATTGTTTGATGAATTTATTCAACAGTTTTGAGGAACTCGAAAACGAATGCAGAGCCGTTGGTGTGAGGAAAGGCAGGACGTATGCAACGCTGTGTATTAATGAGATTCGCGGGCAGACCAAGAGTAAGGTAGCCCCTCTGAAAGATTATTGTTACGGTTTGAATAAAAAGTGCCAACTAACACAATCATCACCGTGCACCTGACCAGGTAAAAGTTAAAAGCACGAAACGAAGTAGAGTCCCTTGGAATTTGGACGAAGGTTCTTTCGCCTTGCGCCCTGCTGTTCTCTCCTTCTTCCTTCGCGGCATAAATAAGAGGTCAAGCCCAGCTTTCGGTCTTTGTTCATGGTGCTCGCTCTCTTCATCTTCCTTGAGCTTTAGCCCGCAACACGTTTGGCCGACTGCTCGAACAATATTTTTATTTACTTTATCGCTCGAGAGGAACTTATAATACTCCTACGATCTCGGATCTGGTTCTGGATGTAATAAAAATCAACACTAGAATTAATACGGCTTTCGTGGTGTTACTGTCGAGAACTGGGATATGAAGAATACTCCTTGGGGGAAGCTGCTCAGGTGAATTATGCAGTCTCGGAAATCCGAGTGGGATTGAATGTCTTCATATACACGGGTTAATTCTTGTCAGTGATTTTAATGATTCCCCTTTCGCCCTTTCCCCGCTAATATTCTGTAAACAAGGTACTCCGTTACTTGGTAAATAACCATGATCTGTTCGTTTATTTTACTCCGATGAAAATTATTCCAGAAATTTTTTTTACAATATTCAGTGTCGCAGATAGTCGACTGAAATGGATGACTCACTTCAAGTGAAATTTGCAGCTCATATTATTTCTTCGTTGACATTTTTATCGTGTTTAATATTTCAATAGGGTTAAAAATATTCGACAGAAATTGAAATTTTGAACAATATTCTCTTATTATTGATATATTGATATAGATCTTCATAAGTCAATTCATACTTAATTTATATTCGGAGCAGATTGAAATACTATATTACAGAAAAGGCGCGGAAAATTAAACAACCTCATCACATATTTGAAACCCGCAATTCATTAATAAAATCTTAGAAGTAAAGTCACTACTGTATAAAATTGAAACTTAAGTTTAGTCATATTTATGATGTGAATTAATAGTATGAACATAACTGGGAACTATGTGAAACAAGACAACATAATAATGGAGTAATATTGCTATACATATTAGATATTAACATATAAATTTTTCACTCACAAACTTTCGTTAAGTGTAGGTACCTACATATCTAGAAAGTAACATAGGAAAAAATTTTCTATGCCATCTTCACTCTACGTACAGAGAAACAAATCAAGAAAGTAAATTAACAACGAAATATTATCGCGCCAAAAACGAGAGCGCAAACGCCAACAGTAGGGATATTTGACGTTTTCTGAGGATATTTAATTTTTATAGCACTGTCAGCTTTGAGAGCTTGTCTCTAATAACCTGACCATAATAGTTACAAAACTATTTTTGACCCATAATAAAGATATAATCAAAAAGTAATCATCGAAGAATTCAATATGCTTTGGCTTTTAACCCCTTTGTGTCCGACATCGTACAGTAAAATATACGCTGAAATATAGTGGGAAATGCCATCTTGAAGAAATTATGGAAAATTGTTTATCACAAGGGTGGTCCTGAACATAAATACCTAAACAAAACAATTGCTTTTCTGAGAAATCAAAATCTGGTAACAAATCCCAAAAATGAATAATATACGAATTTGGTTTCATTTTATTCAGTCCAATGGTGCAATATGCTTCATTCATGAATGAGTTTTTCCATTTTTCGTACATTATTAATTTATAATTCATTTAAAGATAAATTTAGGCATTAAAAATATTTTGGCCCATATTTGTGATTTTTTGGGCTACGTAGGTTTGCTATTATCCCTCAGAATAAAATGTTTTTCATTCGACATATTCAATCACTGAATATGTAACTTATAAGAGTGTCAAAAATGTATCATTTGGCAACAAGTGAAAGTACTCGCGAAATTAAGATCATATTTCTCAAACTGAATAATTTCGAATTTGGAATGGAAAAGTAACCTCTAACGTACATCCTGAAATCTCCTGGCTCACAATGAAATGCGCAAATAGACTAATCCTCCGCTGATGGATTCCGTATATGTAGAAATTTTTGTTCTGAAACTTTCAAGGTTCAATTTCATGAGGATCATTATATTCTGAATACTAGGCGGATCGGAAAAATAGAAGTACTTGTTAGATATTCTCATAACCTAAGGTAACTCAGAAATTTACTGTCACACCTCTTTGGAATTATAGAAATAACGACAAACAATTTGAAAGACAACAATTCGGCTATTTCAGCTCTTCAATCGTTCACAGTGAAAAGACATTCAAGTTTTTCTCATTTGTTTCAAACTTCGAACACTGATACTGTTGAAAGATTGATTGGATGTGTTATGATGACTCTAGATGACATTATTTGTCGCAAGAAGTGAAAAACACAGTATTGAGTACTGAAGGAGACGGTAGATCAGGTGCTGGAAGGGGACTTTTTTAGCTCATGAATAATCAGCAGTAGAGTCCTGAGGGAAGAAATGAAAAGAAACGAAATGAAGTCGTTCGGGAATTCAGAAAGCCTAATTAGTAGTTAGGCGGAATCAATATATCATGGTCATAGTGGACGAATGCAGGTTGAATAAAAATAACCAGAAGAATAATAAGTATATAATAGCCATCGAAATAAAATTCTTGGGATGCCACAGAAGAAATTGCTTTTGAAGAACCAGTGAGGTTAAAAAAGACCAGATAGCACAAAGTAGGAGACTACCATAATGGCTCCCTCAGATTTGTAGGACATTTAAGGCGAATTATGAAGCTCTATCCATAAGTTTCCATGATATATAGTCACCTGTGATGACATTAATCGATTTCAAGCGAACAACTTGGTCGTCATTGGTTATCACCAATAATAACCAACTGCATCCAGTTTTAGTCATTGTTGATTATTATCATATGACGTCAAGAATTAGCCCTTTGACGCCGGCGTGTTGGATCGCAGATTACCGAATGTTACCCTACTATAGAGCAGAGGTAAGGTTATTGTTATAAGTGTTAAAAAAGAATTGAGGTTCAATATCAAATGACTGGATTCAAGCACAAGTTGGTTATTCGTGGGTATTCCAAAAGGGCCATAACTAAGGGCAAGACCAACAATAAGTGTGGTTTTACTGATGGTTATTCGCATGAAACCGCTTACTTCTGACTTTTGTTGTGTTAGTTTATTATTTATGGCTTCCTACTCAAATGATATTTTCGCCTCCTTTATATTTCACAAAGTTTATTGTCAATAAGAAGTCATTTCCATAAAATAACTGGGCTTGTACGTTTAACAGAAATTCTACAGTTGTCAGAAAAAAATTTGAATGGGCTACAGATTTCTTAAACATTTTAAGAGTTGAGAGAAGAGATAGTAGAACTCATCAGAATATATTTGATCAAAAATTCAATTACATCATGATTATATGTTCAATTGGATGTAGTACCCGAATAAAAAAAATTGAGTAGGTACCTTTCGTGGTCTTCTGAACAGATAATCCTCACAGTTGCATAACACTCATAATTTTCGACATCACTGGATAAAGTTTGAAAATACCATTTGAAACAAAACATTATTTTTAAGAGAAATTGTTGTTTTTTCCTCTAAGAATGTTGTTAAAAAGTGTTCAAGAAACTTGAGTTCATGTTTTGGAAATATTTTTTCATCTCAATAGTAGAAATTTGATCTGTAAAATTATGAAATTTCACTAGAAGTTGGCATTCTATTTTCGAAAATTGTTATGTATTTGGATGTTTTGTTCAGTTGAGCGCAACTTTTTTCATTCGGATGCTGAGTCAATCCGAAGATTCAGCCAGAGCAGTATTTAAAACTCATTGCATTCCACTACCAGAAATTATAGCTCATAAATAAGTGTTGTTATCTTCAAATTGACTGGAATTCAATAAAATCATATTTGCTCACTATGAAGTTTCCATTTCTCATAATAAGGTGTCTCAATGCATTCATTGTATTTTATCTCGAAGTTATCAAGAGAAATCTCTAGAAAAACAAGCTAAAGTATCAAATCAAGCTTAATCCGGTAGGCATAGCAGCTATCAGGACCGGACATAGAAAATGCTTCGGACGGGCCATGGTACATGGAATGCAGCCCAAGCAGATCAAAAAAGAACATCGACCGATGGCGATGCGATGCAGCAGGCAGAGAGTGTAGAAGATTGGGTTGACCTTGAATATATAAATGAAGTTATTAAGACATTAGGCGGCCGTGGCCACACTCGTTCGCTGCGCATGAATTATATTATTATATCTCTCAGCAAAATCACGGGAGCTATATCTAATTTACGGGATGTATTAATTATAGTCAGGTCTGTCATATAAAAAAAAGGAATTTTATCCAAAGCTGTAGAAGAGACGAAGCTGCTTTCTACCTCATCTATGAATTAGCTGCTAATTAGATTCGGCTTGAAAAGTACTTGTACGGTGGATTCCATCTTGAAACCACTTATTACTCTTCATTACAATCCTTAAAATCCATAATATGAATTATTAGTTTTGTCAGTTTATTTTTAACTGATTAAAATGGAATCTTCAAGTAAACTTCGAAGTAGTCAAGTATCAGTTCGATCGAGAACGTGTTTTACATTCTGAAATGGTCAATACCTGTGGATCATTTCTCTTAATTTAGAAAGTGAGAACTAATGGACCTTGATAGCCGGAAGAAAAATCCCTTCCTGGTGTGTTCGAACTAATGTTTTGGGACTTAAAATATAAAATTTTATGCTGCAACACTGTTCACAGAACGAAACAATTCATATCTTATTACGTATTTAAGCTCACATTTCTGATTACTGACTCCTGAAATAAAAAACGGAAACAAAAATTTGATCGTTTTTTTTTACCCCACCAACCTATTATTGTGATATACAGGTTGTCCCGAAAAAGATGGAAACATTTTAATGAGAGATAGAGAACACCTAGAAAAGATCACGAAAATCCCCCATATTATGTAGTATCTCGTAGTTCAAAATTAAATGGAAATTAAAACCACTTTATCTCCTGAACGGATTCACGATATATATGAAATTTAAAATGAAGATAACTTCCATGAGGTTCAAGAAAACTGCAATAAAATATCATTTGATATGCAGGACCATATCACATAAATTTCGACAGTTCTGAAAAGTTCGTGAAATCCGAGGTGAAATCCCTGTATAATAAATTTCATGATTTCTTCGATATCTGCGTAAACTGTAAGATTCATTTATTCAATTTGCCAAATAATATTGCATGACACTCTCAAGGTTGTCTAGTACTGATTTTTTTTTCTTGACAGTGACTATAATTTGTTCTCTTATGTCGAAATTCAACATCCTATTCATATCATAACCAAGTAAATTTTGAATCATAATATATTTCATCCATCAAATAACTATACAGTTAGTTGAGTCATCTTTGTTAGTAGAGATGATTTTATTTCTTCAAGTAGGCACCTTTGATTTATTTCCACTTGGCTGTTGACTGAGATTTATCAGGATACATTGAATAATAATAATGTATATTCAATTGATTTAATCTGTAAAGATTCAAAATTCACTTTGGTATGAGATTAATGTTGAAGATCGACACAAAAATTAATGTAACTATCAAGAAAAAAAAATAAGTCCTCGGTAACCTTGATAGTGCCATGCAATATTATTTAGCGAATTGGATGAATGAATCTTACACCTAACGCAGATATCGGAGAAATCATGAAATTCATTGTACCGGGTGATTTCACGAACTTATTAGAACTGTCGAAATGTATGTGATACGGTCATGCAAATCCAATGATATTTTATATTGAACTCCATGTAAGCTATCTCCTTTCTAAATTTCATATGAATTCCGTCCAGGAGAGTGGTTTTAATTTCCCTTCAATTTCGAAAAACACCCTGTAAATCTGAATCTATAAGTCCTAGATTAGATACTATATAGGTATGGGGGTTTTTCGTGATCTTCTAGGTGTTCTCTATCTCTCATTAAAAATGTTTCTCATCTTATCCGGAAGACCTGTATATTGGGATATATCAAAATATCCTTAAATTCAGTTAAACCTCAATATGAAGTATAATACATATTAGTTAATATGTTATATTTAATAAATAATATATGACATATATATGCAATGTGAGTCATAATATATATGAGATTTTATTCGATGCATGAAGAACAATATAACCACTGTTCATTCTGGGTACATAAAAATGAATTAGAAGATGAGATATGTTTTCTGAAATAATCGGAATATCAATAATATCTGTACTTCATATTCAAGAGTGTTTAAGTTTCTTCATTTACAACATATGCTATGTTAGAAAATTAGAAAAAACGCGAAACGCCAGGAATACAGATGGCTCAAAAGTTTTAATACTACGCTTGCGAAAACTATTTAGGCAGTAACGAATGTAAAATGTTCGAAAAGAGTATCGTTCAGATATTTAATCGATTCAGAACCATATCTTCCGTTTTGAATACGTAACAGGGTGTTTCATTGAGAAACAGAAATAATTTAAAAAAAGTTGTTAAGTGATGTTCTATAATAATTATTGAAACTTTCATTATTGCAGTTGAACTATTAGAGAATCAAATAATTTCTTCTTTTTTGTCTCATATAGATATGGTAGCAGTTTGAAAAATGTATGTTGTTTGTAGAAACACGTAGGGTATATTACACTTGTTCAAAATCAATGTGTCAGGTTATTTTGGTACTGCAGACACATATTATTACTGTCAATTCATCATTTTGATTGTTATAACTCAGCTAGGGGTATGAATGTGAAACACAATCTATAGTTTTTTTTCAGCCAGTGAATCACGTCAGTTATTTCTCAACACCCTGTATATATTATTCCATTAAAATAAAAATAAACAAACCTAAAATCTTTCTTCTACCTACTGCAACTTTTTCGACGATCATTCCAGTGGCGGTATTTCATAAAGCTTGAATTTTGCTACTACTATTGCCCCTGTGATTTATTTTCAATTATAAAATCATTACGAATAAAATTATTGTTATTAGGAAGTAAAAATGGCTCAAAGAAGGAACATACCATCGATGATGGTCCCCGAAAAACAAGTATATTACAAGTTCTCTGCTCTTGTAAACAGGACCATTTTCTTCTTTTCTTGCTATTAAAAAGCAATTTATAAAGATTATATTAATATGAATATTGAGTGAATTCACCTAAACAATCAGGGTTATTTTCGCAGACTTATTTAATTGACATGTTGAATTTGACAGTATAACATTTTATTCTATGAATGGGCAAATTATATTATATAGATTATATTAATATGAATATTGAGTGAAATCACCTAAACAATCAGGTTATTTTCGCAGACTTTTTTAATTGACATGTTGAACTTGACAGTATAACATTTTATTCTATAAATGGGCAAATTATAGTACGAGAGCTAGTGAACCTTTAGAGTAACGGTTTGTCTCTAAGGGCCAGTTTCATAATCAGTTTTAAAGTCCCTTTAATTTTAAAGCTCCTTTAAGTTCAATATTTCGGTTTCATAACACATTTAACTTTCTTAAAGCCACTTTATATTTAAAGGCCCAATTTCGGGACTTTAGCAGCTAAAGTATCCTTTAGCCCTGAATTCCTAACCTCTCGTGTTCAAACTGTCAACTCATTTGAGGTTAGTTATGTTGTGTTTTATTTCGAAATTCAAAATAAATGCTTATTCAAAGATTATGTTTATTCAATTTTTTTTCCTATTTCGATTTCTGAATCTAATGATGTTAATCTGACGCAATGCTCCCTTTTGTCAGCCACAATCATCAATTCCATTTTTTTTTTGTAATATTCAGTTTGGGATTGGTATTTTCCCCCAAATTTCTAGTTGTATATTTCAAATTTGAACCTGAACGTCATATCCACATGACATGAAAATAACATAACCTCCTTCAATTTTAAGATGGCTGTGGTTAAATACAACTGCAACTGTCCATTTTAGGTCAAATGAAACGATTTCAGTTATGCCAACATACAACATTTCTCCTAAAGTCGCCTTTACGTAAAGTCCCATTTAATTTCATTATGAAATCGGTGGACTTTTACAGTCGGCTTTAGTTAAAGCCGACTTTTACTAAAGTTACTTTAAGGGGTTTATTATGAAACTGGCCCTAAGGCTAGCAATTTTTATAGCGATAGTTCCTAGCATGCTGAGGACGAAAACCATGATCTGGCACCCCTCACCCCTGCACATCATCAACCCCTGTGTCACTTTCTTGTAAAACTTTTAAATTCACAAACAGAAATATTCCATCTTCTTTTGTTTCTGGAATACAGGGCGAAAATGAAAATGTACATTTTTTGAAGATATTATTTTTCGGGTCCTGTATAAGAAAGAAAAAATATGAAAATGCTTATAATAATATTTTTACGTAGAAGTCAGTGGTGTAGCTTGAAATTTTTATCCGATGAATGTTTTTGAGATATAACACAAACTTGAAATGTTTCAAATGCAACACCTCGTATATTTTTACGTCAAATTTTCTCATTTTTTTCTGAATACATCGATGTATCACAATCTTAACTTAAATGAATTTCAGCGTCAACCATCAGAAAAATTTATATTTCTGTTTGTTTTTTTTTTAAGTAAGACATGAATTTTTCCACACATGCATCAAAAAACCATTTTTCAGTTGATATTTTGAGTTTATGTTCAAAATAGGATACAAAAAAATGGGTTCAGGTCACATGGCTTTTCGAAAAAGTAATGATTAAATGCTTGTGAATATTGATTAAATGCGTGGGATATTTTTTTCAACTGGAATTTATTGAACGATAGGTTCTGATACAATTTGACGTTAAAATAAACAGGGTGTTCAATATGAAAAATTTCATTCCGTTCCAATTCTCAAAAACAATGCTTTGAAAAAATGATAAGCTACGCCACTGACTTCTACGTGAAAATATCATTATAAGAAGTTTTATTTTTTTTCTTACTTATACATGGCCCGAGAAATAATAACATTTTCAAAAAGTGTGCATTTTCGTTTTCGCCCTGTACTTATTTCAAAAACAAAAGTAGTTGGAATATTTCTCTTCGTGGATTTAAAAGTTTTACAAAAAAGTGGCACAGGGTCACGAAAACCGCATGGCTCCATTTTAAATAATAGCTGAGATATAATGCAGTCTCAACCAATTTACGACACAGTGTACTACGCTTGAAACGACTGTACTATATGATGAAGAAATTAATGATAACATATCAGATGATGATGAAGATTAATAATAAAACTTATTTTTTCATTCCCTCAGACAAACACATATATAAATTTCAGCCTTACAGAAAAAAGTTCATTTTTGTTCGTATTTTACACCCTTTTCGAGTCGCCTGGCAGGCTTGTGCTCATCGAAATCGCCAATCAATTTTTTTTTAACAATGAATGAACAAAATCGTATAAAAGTTTCAACCTTACAGCGACAATTTTTTTTTTTTATATTTTTTTTACACTTTAAAAGATATAGGGGTTGATGATGTGCAGGGGTGAGGGGTGCAGGTCATGGTTTTCGTCCTCAGCATGCTAGGAACTATCGCTATAAAACTTTCTAGCCTTACAGACAAACCGTTACTCAAAAGGTTCACTAGCTCTTGGACTATTCGGTCATACCTATATTTTAATTTTCTCATGCACTATAATTTTTCTGAACGGAATGCACAAATGCATTGTGTCGATAGCTAGTGGAACATCCAAGCATGACAGCTCAAAATGTAATGGACTAGAATGAGTTAAAGTAAGAAATTTCAAAAACATTTTTAGGTCGAAAATTCATCTGATTCTTGTTTGATTGCTGATCGAGAGTTATAATGGGATAAATCTGGTGAACCAGAGCGATCGCTTAAGGAAGGTGAAACAGTTTTCCTGCAATGTGGCAGGATACATTTTACTATGTATGCTTGTATGTATGTTATGTACTGTCTTCAGAATAACCACCCAGTTCAGAAATGCATTCGTTACTTTATGTATAGCTTTGAAACCACCTTGAAAGTTCTAAATGGGAAAACTATTTATAAGATCTTCTGGTGACCCAACTATAATCTAGAATATAGAACAGTATGGGAAGTGAATTTAGATAATTTTTAATTTTTTTCCAAAATTTCAAAGTTGTTGTCTCTCTGCGAATATGGGGAAATACAATATTTATTTACTGATAGTACCAGTGATGATCCTCATAGAAAAATTAGTTGGGCATCAATTTTTCCACATGAACACTGTTGAAGCAAACATGGCAACAATATTCAGCAGACAATACCATGCTAGGCTAGCGCTGCCGTACGAAGTGTTGTTGCATCTGCGTAAATCTGAATGACGAAAGCTATATCACCTGTATAAATGAATTTTTCGGTAGCAGCAGTTGTATGAGTTTTTTGACATATACAGGGAATATTTTGACCTATACAGGAGAAACATCAAGATCCTTAGAAATAAAGATATTGGTGGATCGCCGATTGCAGATCTTGTGTGTTTCAATAATACTGGCTGTCATATGATGGATTCCAATGACAAAACCTGAGAATTATAAATGAAAAATTAAGGAGTCGCCATGAATTTTTTGGATGAAACGAATGATCTGGCAAACTGTACGGTGGGATCGGATTGCTTTTAATGTTGTGCCTTCATAAATAAAGTAACGACAAGGTTGGTACGTATTTATTGATTTCTAATTCATTCTGAGTGCTCATCAATACATTGTTGGGAAACTAGTCCAGAACATTCCTCAACATATATTGCTGAAAACGTAGAGCCTGAACAAATAACTATAACTAATTCAAAAGAATAAATCCATATCAACACAAAGCGACATAAAAATCCTATATTATATAATTATTATTAGCTTGTCCAATTTTCAAGGCAACATAAATTCTTGTCCAAATTAACACATCAAATTGTAAACTCAGAGAAAAGTTGATCTGAGGAATTCTGTCACGGCTGCCATTTCATATATCAAACCAGATGGTTGTTGAAGATGTGTTGTTATTAGTTTAATTCTTCTTCGAAAAACATCAATTAACCAAAATTATAAGCGGCCTTTGCAGTTAGTAGTAGCTCGATTCATTTCGTTCTCTATTCTCTTTCTCTTCTTACCTTTATCTTCCGATCACATTAATGAAGTTAGTAATGCATGAAAGCAGTGGCGTAACTGTCTGTATATTAAAATTCAAGATATAAGGCTCCGTTCAATCACTTTACTCCGAACCAAGTTTGCAGATATCAGCTGTATACTTCAAAAATCGAATCATGAATCAGTCTATTACAGAATAAACGACAAGGAGGAAAAGAAATTTAAAAAATAAATGAAACCGTCTACCTCAAAATAAGAGCTCAGTTTAAGGTACATGAAATAGATCAATAACTCTTTCGCTACTAATAGGTTATTTCCGTCACAGTAGACTTTGGGTCGCAAAAATACGGTTTTTATTTCATTCAAATGACTCAATTTCATCAATTCATAACAAAACGAAAGCGCGCCGATCATGCGATTTTCCCCTGTATGTATTCTATCTAAGATTATTCGTTACAATTGGGACAGTGTGGATGGAATTTATATAACATTTAGTTATCAATTGAATTTTTTGAAAACATGCTGGGACACATTTGACCCAATAGTAATTTCAGCTCAAAAATTCTTGGCATTCAAGCTGTAGCGAAAGGGATTGTGACCCATTTCAATGTATGATTTCTAGTATTTTATGATTGTCATGGCAACCGAACATAAAGTAAATAGTTTCAGGCTTCCACGACCAGATATACTGACATTGAGAGGGTCTTGCGGGCTCATTGGTTGTGGTCGATTAGGAATTATTTCACCTAACGTTCCGCTTACATCTGCGGTAGGCATCATCAGAGGATTATTGGTCTAAGATTGTAACTCGACCGCTGAATTTCAGAAAATGATGCTGGATTCGATCCGTTAGCACAACTTATTTCCTGATTAATGGCGGGATAAGGTAGTGGGTTTACGCGCGCGATGTTGATGCTTCCATCGCTCCCTCTCCGTATTGGCTTGACCTTGGTTTTTTCTAATACCGGCAACCATGCGCTATGTACCAAATGAGTTTCTTTCCTTATGTTCATGTTGTCTTCATGTTTATATATTTCAAAGGCTTCCATGTTTATCCTATCCTAGGGTAGAAACTTTTGATATTTGAAATAGCCTCTATCTATCCTAGGATAAATATGGAAGCCATTGAGATATATAAACATAGAGACAACATGTACAGAAAAAAAGAAACGCCAGTGACATCATCCTTGGGATTTTAATGAACAACTTGGGTGAAAACAAAAAATTCTCCTGGTCGTAGTTCCCGGAAAGAGAACCAAACTATCGACCCCCATTCAGAATAATAATACCTGAAACTTTGACCTGTTTCACAAAAAAAACATCCTATCACAATGACAAAGGACAAGTTTAAGCTCAAAATAAGCATCTAGAGTTTTGATTTCCCAATGGATTAGGTTAGAATTAGACCATAGATTCTCAAACGTCTATGCAAGGAACCACAAACTTTAAAAGACCCACGCAGGGTTGAGAAATTATGGAACTTTGTTGGGCGTGAAAATATAAAATACAAATCGTTGTGCCCTAAATTATCAATTGAAGCAAAATAATAAGATTCCTCCTTTCCTTCCCATTTCTTGTTGGAACACACTGAACTCTAGAATTGTTTTGCCCTCAAACAAGTATCTTAAAAACAGAAATTTTATTGTTCTCCTTCGAAACTGATTTATCAGATCAAAATTTTTTATTACGCGGAAAGTGTCTAGCACAGTTAAACATCTCAACAATATTTCGTTAATATAACACTCAATTTGCATGTGATAAAAATAATAAGCCTGATATATAGAAAATTATTGAAACACCGGGGTGGGAGGATTCTGTGTTTTTCTGAAACTTCTTATGTGATTTCTCACCCAGTCCCTGGAACAAAATTCCTTAGAAATTTTTTTATAAATTCGAAAACTTTTGCATTGGCGAATACTTTCGAAAAAATTGTTGCCTAACAATGAAACCAAATCTTTGAACTATCAAATTTTGTAACGTTCGGAGTCTATCTATGTCAGACTCCTTCAACAGAAAATTTTGTATACATAATTGGAAAAAATCTTCAAAATCATGAGAATTTTCGTTTATCAATCGACATTTGTTAAAACATGGTGATATCGATTTCTTCAGTCAATATTCAAATTCGATCCTGTTTCACTGAACAATAGACCAGATTATTACAAAATACTAGCGGATTCCTGAAATTTTATTTTATTAATGTCAATCAGGTTTCGTCATTAGAATTTTTGTGTTATTCCAATCCATCATGTGATCTCTGGTATTGGAACATGAATGGTATGCATTAGTGAGAACAAAATTGATAGTCGATTATACAATTTATGATAATTCAAATTAACGGTTGTCTCATCATTATAATGGAGATGTTAGATAATTGCAAGATTAATTTCACAAACAAAACTCCGGAATGCCAATTGGTTCCGCTTTATCACAATTATTGAGGGACATATTTATGGAATAATTTAAGAAAAAATTGAAATATACATACCGGGTGCATCAGTATTTTATGTTCTTCAATTTATTTGAGGAACCTTCATTTGAGAGAAACAAAAGTTGAAAGTCAATTCCGGTTTGACCTGAAGTAACTTCGACTTTTTTTATTTCAAATAGCATCCTGTATATATATTTCAATTTATGATTTCTACTCAAAATTAGCTTTTAAAATATGTATCACACTATTCACACATTGCCTTTGCATTTTTCATTTGATTTGATGAAGAAAAAAACAATTGAAATCTCAAATTGGAAGAATTGCAGAATATTTTGTGTAATCTTGATTTTGGCCTCAATAATAATAATCAATTTATGAACACGATAAGGTAGCTTACAAGATCTCCAGATTCAACCTGGTAAGATTTCTCCTATTGATTTGGAAGATCTAAAAAAATCCGAATTTCAACCAAAATTCCTATGGTTTCCTTATTACTTATTTGACTAAAAACGATTAAAAAATGCAATCAATGAATTTTGATTTTCAATCAAAAAATTGAGAAAACATGTGAAAATTAGGGTGAATTATTTGATTGGATATCAAATCGATCCCCTAAGTTCAAATTGAAAAAGCCACAGAGGCATAATTTTCATATAAACCCGGATATACCATTTCAATTGTCGTCATTGGCGGAAATAGAAATTTAAGGTTGGAATTTTTGAATTCAGTGATTTTTAGATGGATTTTTTCGTTCTGGGGGGGAAGCAGCGTGAAACTGTGGCCCCCCTGGCTCCCCCTCCTATTTCCGCCTATGATTGTCGTTTTCTCCATCGAATCAAATGTAAAATACAAGGAATGATACATCGTTGAAAGGGCAATTTTGAGTAGGAAAAAAAAATTACAAGAAATATACAGGGTGCCATTTGAAAAAAAAAATTCAGAGTCTTTTCCGGTCAAACCGGAAGTGATTTTCAATCAGAGGCTGTTCTTGAACGTATTAATTTTGAGTATGATTTAGTAGGTGATGAATTAAAATACCTCATACTGGTCGTAAAATTAGCCATCCACAAGATCAAATTTTGAACTCTAAGATGGAGAAAATTTTTTAATAAATAGAAAGGAGTGATGATTGCGAGTTTTCGTTGGATGAATTGAAGAATCTTTGATTTTAGATTTAAATGAAAAGAGCTACATTTGAACAATTTCTGAACATCCAGCAAGACGAAGACATAGAGAAAGAAGAAAAATCGGATAAGATAGGACTGTTGAAGTAGACTTTCAAGCGTATGAATCTGATTAAAATATTTAAATAAATCAAAATGATATTTAATACACTAATCAATAACAATCCATAATCAATAATAAAGTAATATCTACAACTTGACGGTATTGTTCCCCTTAAATTATCCTACAATTGTAATGACAGTTAGTGAAGTAGGCCTTCAGGAGAAACCACGGTAATAAAAAAAGGTGTGCTTGTCCTGTTTATGATGTGAAAAAATTAGAAAGACTTTTTTTGTAGAGAATGTAAAGATCTACTACTTTTGTTCGAAGCTTTTGGTGATGAAGCTCAGTGTTTTAGAGAAAACATTAAAAAAACCCTGACCTATTGACCTTTGACTACGAATAACTTTCGACGCACACATGGATTGATGGGAACTTTTCACACTTTATATTCGTAATGTTGAAGCCTAGCTCTTCACCCAAATTTGCCTACCCGGTAATTTTTGTTATTTCAAATCATCAGATTGAGGTGTGCAAATGAAAAATTTTCCAAATTTTCACAATCCATCCTGAATTGACCATTCTGATATACATTTCAAAACCGGATATAACGACACCGTTTACAACGACGAATCGGTTATAACGTCCATATGCAAGGGTCCAGACTAAATCCTTATATAAACAGTTATAAAAAAATACCGTTTATAAGGACATCGGATAAATAAAAGCAACGTATCGGTTAAAGCGACGGAAAGTCATAGGACTTTATCGGCTATAACGACCAACCGTCATACTTTCTTATTAAATCAGAACATTAATTTGAACCTTATTATGATGATAATAATTACCTACATGCTATCTACCCTTCCATTCCATCTTCACATCACGCATGCTCTACTGCTCCATGCAGATCAGTGTATCTTAAACGACACGATCGTGCGCAATACGAGAGCCAAAAGATCGTAGATTTCGCTGAATTGATTTTGATCTTGGGTTTATAAGTCACGAGATGTCGCGAAAAAGAGAAAAGCATTCAATATTGAAGAAAAATCACAAATAATATGGAGATTAGAAAATGGTGAGCAAAATGGGGATATCGCCAAAGAATGTGGCCTCTCACACTCTACCATATCAACGATTTAGAAAAATAAGAATAAAATAAAAGCTTTATTCGAAAACAATTCATTGAAAATTAAACGATCGAGGGAATCTAAACATGAAGTTATAGAAGACCTGTTATTAAAGTGGTTTAAACACCAAAGGACTAACAACGTGCCAATAAGTGGTCAGATCCTTCAACAAAAAGCCAACGATTTCGCTCGTCATGTGTAAAGAAAATTTCGAGTGTTCGTCATCTTGGATACAACGTTTTCGTTCTCGTCATAACATTGTGGCTGGAAAAGTTTGGTGTGAGGCTGAAGGCGTTCCTGAAGGTGTGATGGATGAGTGGCTAACTCATAAGTTGCCTACGCTATGTGAAGGTTACACATCTTCAATGCGGATGAAACCGGACTATTTTTCAATCTGAACCCTGACAAGACATTGAAATTTAAAGGTGAACAATGCAAAGGTGGAAAATTGTCAAAAACAAGAATAACAGTGTTGGTTACCGCAAATATGACTGGATCGCTTAAAGAAAAACTTTTAGTGATCGGAAAAGCCAAAAAGCAATACTACAATACAAAGTCATTAATGACATCCTATATTTTTGAAGAATGGATTCGAAATTGGGATTCACAATTGAAGTCAAGAGGTGATAAATTCTTCTCCTAGTTGATAACTGCCCTGCTCACCCTGTAGTACCCAATCTACAATGCATAAAACTTGTGTTTTTACCACCCAATGTCACCGCGGTATTACAACCGATGGATCAAGGAATGATAACATCTTTGAAAACGCAGTACAGGAAACTTGAAGTTCTGCAAATGCTGCAGAATATCGAAAACGATGGAATTGCAAAAAATCAGAAGCTTGGGGAAAAGTTTCACAAACCACCAACCACCATAGCCAACTGCTTTTCCCATGCAGGTTTCAAAGATTGTGCTATATCTACAGAAGATCATCACGATATTCCGATTACGCGAATGATACGCCAAAGATTTTCAACCAACATTACTTTGCGAGGCCATTAACGCTGTAACAACTCTTCAAAAATTTGTTGCTTTCAACAACGAGTTCAATTCTGATGTTATTCAAAGACTCTTAAGAGAAATGAAACGTAAAATACAAAATACTTTCGAGTCTCAGCTCAAAAATAAACAGACCAAAATAACCGACTTTTTTGTAAAATAATTGTATTGTTTGTTTTTCATCATAAATATTTTTTTGTCTGTCGTCCTTTTATTCGGAAAATAGTCCATATTCAAAATATCGGTTCAAAATAAATGTTCATCAAATTATAGAAATATTGCTTATATAACGACTACCGGATATGGCGTCCATATTTTGCAGTCCCTTCAATGTCGTTATAACCGGTTTTGACTGTATACTTAATTCCAAATTATGACGAGAACTATGATAATACATGGTGTGAACGTATATGCCTGTTCAAGGACCTGTTCAATTAACTTATGAGTAATTTTCATTGGAAAAATTCTCAATTACATACAAATATAGGTAATTGATTCAAACGTTGATACCTATCAGGTAAATGCTTAACTTTATGGTATTAGGATCCTGATGTTACTCTAACTCTACAGTATTCATGTCGTTAGGAGTTCGTATCAACATTTTCAGAATTTATGATAAATATTGCGAAGTTTTGAAATTAGAGAAAATTATTATCCTTGTAATATGATCTTCGCGTAATCCTGTCACGAGCTAAGAAGTCAAGACTCGAAAGGCGAATGGCTAAATCGCTAAATTTGAGTTGGTAGGATTTTACACTCCACGAACTTAACCGTCTCTTAGAGATCACAGATGCATTGTACTCGAAACTTCAAATTCCTAGACATTTTCTTTCGAATGTCATAATTTGATACTTATGAACTGTCAGACAGAACTGAATGTGACGAATTCTAGGTCAGTCAGTCCAACCTCATTTTATTGTTTGAGAATTTTGTCAGCTTGAAATTGAAAATAACAGATATTTGGACATGAAGATATAGCTCTTGTGCAAAGACAAATGATAAGGATAAGGCAAAGAAGTAGTATTCGTGGTCGTTTTTTATTTCATTGCTAATCCTTACTAATCCCCCCTTCAATACTTTGTGAACAACCACAATTTTCAACCCACAAGAAGGAAGGCACAATCTCCGCCACTGAGTAATAAGAGAACAGAGAGAATGCGAGTCCATTCCCTGGCAGTCTGCTCGCTTAAGCCCCTCCCCGCCTGTCCCCTTCTTCTTCACTCGTTAGTTGAGTTGTAAGAACGGCCTGTCAACTGCTTCCCTGCCTCTACTCTGTAGTTTAGTTGCCTGTAGTCTCTATAAGCATTTCAAACCGTGGTCGGTCGTACCAAGTCTGTGCTGTGTGTTCATTAACTAGCAACATACCATGTGCCGCCGCAATGAGCTCATACGCGGTAGTGGCAAGTGACAACCGTAACCAAACCATGACGTATCTCTCAATCAGGACCAAACGGATAACCTGACATCATTCACACCTTTGAACCGATGAGATGCCGCCACTCAGCGACGAAACTCAGGAGTAAATAGATGTTTTGGTGCTTTTGAAGTTCATTGTTTTGAACGTTCGGCTTTATGACCAGCTTATATTTATCAGCCAGTGCCGGAATGCTGGGATAAAAATATCGCGAGTCAATGTGCTTCGAAACAAACCAGCAAATTTCATCCTGCCGTCGGACAAATACGTGAACATCCTAATCAATGATTAAACGGACTCATGTGCGATCATGAATTGTTTTGACTATCGTAACGATAAAATTGTGCAAAAGTGCGGCACGTTTTCGAAACGCTCTAATAGTTCGACAGTACTCGATTTTTCTACGCGGGACTACTACAGCAAGTAAAAAGGATTATTCTCTTGAAAAGGATATTTGGAGCTGAACGTTTCACCCAAAGGTGCTAGAAGTGATGTGAATTTTCAGTGCGATGCCCGAAAAGGAAACGGATTTCCAGACTGCAATGTCTGCTGGTTTACCACTCCAATTTCCTTCCGCATTCGCAGCTTTCCACGCTCCTCTTCCAGTTGATCAAAGGACTCATGAGGGGAGGTACATTTGGGATCCAAGGATGCAGCCACCTAGTGCACCAACATTTCATCCACCTGCACCTCCACCAGGGTAAGATAAATTCAATCTTCTAGGGTTCCGCACACTATATGTAAACTAGAGTTACACTATATAATTGCGGTCGAGAAATCTCAACATTTATTGAAGGTTCTCTTTCTCTTCTTCCGAAGTGACAAACTCTAGGGATGAATGGTTTCGCCTTGATATGATGAAAGCATAGTCTTCTTATTGTCTCGGGATATTACTTCCTATTAAATTATATATAGAGAAAAGTATAGAACACATAGGTATAGAAATATAATAAAGGTATGCGCATCGATACGAACGTTTTTACTTCTAACTTTTACTGATAGAAATGTGAATTAAATATCCATAGATATCAACAGACTGTTCTGAATATACTTGAAGAAAATTGGAAATTTTGAAAAAGTCCTCACCGAATTCACCTTGAAAATTAGGGAAAAAGGAAGCTAGTCATGAATAAATTAAATACATAAGAGAAGTCTGAGCGGATTAGTGAAAAATCTTACAGGAGTCACTTGTTGCCTCGCTTATTGCATATTGAACGATATTCTCTCCTTCGGTTATCTCGAAAAAATGAGTTTCTATTAATTCAACTAATAATAACTTTTTGTGTACCAATCGCATTGAAATCTAATATTTGCGCTGGAATGGTATAACCGAGGGTATAACTAAGCATTCGTTGTGTTGAATATTGGTAGTTTATAAATACTGCTAAGAAAATAAATGATGAAGGATTAATTCAATCTTATGCAGTGATAACAAACAAGTATGAAGGTTATCGGGAACAGCTCATCCAATATACTATCATTAATGTTATATCATATTCCCATCACGCAAAATAAGTATTTAAATGATTTCGCGAATGCTTCCAGTGATAAAAATGCATTATAGCTATTTCTATCATTCAAATAATACTCTTGAAATCGATTTTGGTTTTCGGCGTTTCATTTCGTAAAACTGGCTCAGAGTTCAGCAGATACGGTTGATAAATAGAGGTGCCGTACCTAAAAGTTCATGTGCGTAAAAGAATGAAGTTACTGAAGCAGAAACACCCACAATAAACCGAATGCCTTAATGTTCAAAAAAGGAGAAGGCCATGATTTTATAGCCTTTACAATTTGCGGAATTTTAAAAATCTTTTAACAGTCATCGCTTCGTGGAAAAAGAAACCGTCTACCATTCATGCAGAAGGGATCATGAGTTTGTTGAAATCCGAAAGATTTTCAGGTAATACGTCACTGTTACATGCTGTCGTTTCTGTCCGAAAGAGATTTTATTGTGCCAAGAACGGAAAGGGGATGTATTTATGTGTTCTATACATGGCATCAAAGAAAACATGATGAGTGGCTTAGTTCGGATTAACTATGTCGTTAAAATGTTTGTTATTCTAGATGTTCCGGTTTCAATATCGGACAAAACTCCGGTTGAAAAGATAAAAAGCAGAAAATCTACAATTTGATGTAGATTTCTCTAAATGAGCTAGTTGAGCTGGTTTTTAGTTCCATTTCTTTTCTCGACTTGATTTGTATAATACGAGGTTCAATATGATCATTTTGTAAGCTAGGCAAAGTTAGGACTGTGGTTAAAATGTGGTTTAAACAACATTAAACTAAAATAATAAATAACTTTTCACAAAATAAGAAATGAATTGACCATGCTTGGTACCTATACATGTTGTATCTATATAAAGCAAAACATGATTGGAATAGAATAAGAAAACAAAATACTACTTTTTAGAGGCACTTTCGCAACCACATTTCAAGTTCTTAAATCTCCATTTGTTTCATTTTAATATTCAGAGATGTTCATTTTGAGATATTGTTCTTTATTCTCATTTTTCTCGAATATCAATAAATTTTTACGTGAATTGAATTGTCTTATTCTGTTCATACGACAAATTTGGAAAAGCCTGCTTTTTGGTTTTGACAGTCAGAAACATAGAAACGCAACTTTGAATGGCGCTTGTTTTTATGATAGGAAGCGTTGTTTTGTTTTCACCTCGCTTTTCACCATTCGTGAATTCTTACTTTTAATAACTTTTGATGTGAGAAAAAGAATAAAGCCCTGAATGAAATCGATTTATCGATGATAATATTTGATCATGTGCATAAATCGGTTCGGCAAAGGAAAAATCGAGAGTTTTAAATTAATTAATTTAACTGAATATTGAGCTATCCACTTCGTTTGGGGAAACATAGGAGTTTAGGTGAACTTATAACGATGGTCAATAGTAATGATAGTGAGAATAATAGTCAAAATCTTCGTAGTATTCAGTTTTTTTCTTTAATTTCCCAATTCTTCATCGCAAAAATAGAAGTTTTCCGTGGTGATGATGCAGGACGATAGACTTTTCGGGATCTGAATATACAATAGAGTTTCTATTTCGCAAGTCAGTATTTGTGTGTTCTTTCGGTGTTCAATACCTAAGATCGGGATGCAGAATATACATGAACCGCACATAGTATTTTTTCCGTGCGTCGGTACTTTGGGTTAATAAGGGTCGAGTGCAGTGATATTGAATATCTTCACCGTGGGGACCTATTTTCTCAGAATAAGTAACGTCGTGCTCATTTGGTGTTCTTTTTAGTCGGACCTGTAATGAAGTGTAATGCTTGTTTGACTTGGAATCAACGAAGTATAGAAAATGTCTTTATGCTAAGCCAACTAGATAGAGACCCGCCAAGAACAGCGTTAAAACTTCTATGTTATTACTCATTTATCTTTGTTCTCTCCGAGCCGAATTAGACGTGACCAATACTGCTCAGTCAAGGAAGTTGCTCGGGAAGTTGTCTTAAGACACTGAAGCTTTTACAATCAGCGCTTTATGGCGTCATCATAAGACACTCATCGGAGAAAAACACCATTATTTGCCAGCTTTAAGTTATATTTCTACCGCGTTCATGTAGGCCTTCACACGAGAATTCACAAAGTGGAAAATAAGAACTAACATAATTATTTACAGTTCAAGAAGGACATTAAAGTCTCTTCAATGCGTTCTCTAGTAGATTCAACAAGTGAAAAAACATAATGTGCTCACAAGACAATTTTTTTATTTCAGTAATTCTATTCTTTTCTAGGCAGGATCCTGTTTGTTTCGTTATTAGTTCCCTTCTTCGAAGCAGAAGTGAACTCGTATAATTGTACCTCGAATTCTCTTTTCTCCTTCTATGCATTGAAACAAATATTCCTGCTCGCGGCTCTTGTTGATATTGTAAATAACCTATTCTCTTGTAAAAACTTACTTATCAGATGCAAATAATAGGCATCGGTCCCAGCAAAATAGTTTTTGGAAATATTTTAACGGGACAATGAAATTTTTTATTTTCTTCATGTCATAATACATAAATTTCTTTCCCTCGTTTTATCCACATGGAAATTCCGGCAAAAGCTCTAAAATTTATTTTTTTTGGCCTGAAGGACTTTGGTCGATGGCTTTTGACAGTGGTCAATAACAGTTAACTATTATTTTCAGTCTTAATTTTTTTCTGATGAATTCATAATTTTTATAAAAATAAACTGGGCAAATAATCTTGTTGTGAATCTTCGGAGTGGATAATAGGTAATATATATTATGTCTGATGTGTAGATTTGCAAGATTTGAAGCGCCTAGAAGTACCTAGAGACCAACATCTACAATTTGTTTATTTTGGATTTTCTACTGAGATGTGGGGAACTATGTTTGAAATTTCATTGGAGTCCAGTACTCGAGTACACCAGGATGGTGTTCGGGATAGTGTGGGCATAGTTGTTATATCGAGTGTTTTACCCTCGGTTTCGCCCTATATTAAGCCAAGGAACGAAGGCAAAGATGATGAAAACTCTATCCAATAAATAACACACATAACAGGTCTTTTTCTGTTGTTTCTGTGCAGTTGTTAGCTCTTTGCTGCGTTGTCGATTTCATTATATGAAATATACTCGGAAATATATGAATGTGATCTTCTATTAACGCCGTTAAGAATCCAATATCTCCGCATGAAAATTCCAACACCAAGTAGAAAACACTAAATTATAACGGTGCTCTGAGGGAGTGGAAAAGTTAAATCAAAGTTGAAGAAGTGTTTTAATCACCAACAGGCCTGTCAAACTAGGTCACTTATTATTCTGATTGAAGGTATTTAACTCGGTATTTATTTTATTTGTAATTAGAATGTGGGGTTCTAGATTTAATTTCTTCCTTTTGCCAGATACCATGTATCTCGGCTTTTTGTGAGACATTAGCTTTTATTAGTTGGAAAATACAACAGTTGTTGAGATACCTATTTGAAGTGCCTGAACCGAGACCAGAACCTATTTCGAATTCCGCCGAAAGGATTCAAATCCCTATTACAATAACGATGGAAACATTTAAGAAGGCATTTATGTTTATGCAGTTTTTTTGTTCAATTTTACTCAAGCGGATTTAATTAACATGATGCTACACTCGTAAAAGTTCTAACCGTTATGGAATTTTGGAAGTCAAGGCAGATGCATTTTAACGGAGACAAAGTAATAATAATAATAATAAAAATAATACTCAGAGTTTCACTCTGAGTACACTTTATTGTTGAGAGGATATACCCTTGATTTCAGAGCTTGTCAGAAAACACCCAGAGCAATAAATCGACGTAAATCGATCCATCGATTGCTCAGGCGATGCAAGAATGTGGTCAACCACCGCACATGATTGGTTTGTATCTACAGCGATTAGGTTCAATTATTTGGTAAATTGGTTCGATTATGAATCCTCGTAGAGTTATTAGAACTATTGTTGAATCTCTTCTTTCCGTTTGTTGAACAATCAATATTTATTAGTTGATGGTATAATTTCGTTTCAGTGTGGAGAAAGGTTCGCCTCATATTATAGAAAAAGCTGTAAGTTTATCGTTTTTCGAAATGAAACTTTTAACCAACACCAACTGGTTTTTGAGGATCAATCTCGGGATTAATGGAATGAAAAGAACAATTCTCAAATTATTCAAATTTATTTTCATGAAATATTGAACCCTAAAAATTTCGAAATTCGAATAGCCTTAATAATTTCTGAGGTACTCATATCGTTTACTACTATACTATTTCCTCGACTATTTCTTATTTACAAAACCCATGAGAAATGTTGAGATACCATTAGACCGAGCATTAGACATCCATTATGTTATCCAAATATAGATACGTGTTGTAACCAATATTAAAAAAAATGCATACCTAAGATGGCTATAATTTAATTTCATGTGGAATCCCTTGAATCCCACTTTTAGGTCGATCAATGAAATGAATCTCTCAACTATTCAGTTTCGTCATTGCGTTATTTTCAGGGAATACAAGTAGAGTAATTAAAGTGATTCGCCGTTGACAGTTTTTTATTGACTAAAATGATTAAATGAATATGGAACCTGCTATGTACTTGTCATTCAATAAAAATCAAGTTTCATTTGATTTTTTCGAGCACCATTTCTACCTGAAATATTAACTTTGATCTACTTCTATTATCTCGTCTTGGGAAGGTGCCTCATTTCATACACAATAGGCGAAATCGTTGAAATGAGTACCTTGTGTAGTGCTTCATTGAAGGAAGGTCGTCCCCTGTCAAATTGAGTTAACAAGTGCGTGAATACGCTTATTGTGTCAATCATTATTTTTCTTGTTTGGGGTTGGGAATGGTTGTATATTTCCTGTTCTTTCAGCTTCTCTCCTCGAGATGACTTTTCATTTGATATGGAAGTGAATAAGACAATGGAAATCCCAAACATTATGATTGCCTTTTATATATAGAAGAACTCCTGCTGTGTTTCTCGAAGTATTCTGGGTAAATTCCTGCTGGGATATAACCTAATATTGGTGGGATATGAAACATGAGCAGCAAAGAGTTCGTTGTTTGTTATATGGGAGTCTGAACTTTTCTGATTTAGCAAGCAATGATTCATATCTTCATAGTTATATGAGCATATTTAAAAATTATGGAATTCAGTAGGGAAATGATAGTTGTTTTTCAAGGTTCAACATTTTCTATAATCAACCTCGGAATCGAGACTTATTATTGTTCATGTTTTATATGTTGCAAAATTCAGTAGTGGAATTAATGTCCCAAGTTCGAAAAATCGAACGCCCAAAAAAATTTGGAAAATTCACTTTCCCCAAGACTAATATAAAAATACAGTAGAATATGGTCATAGCTAGTTCTTTAAAAAGCTCTCAGTTTTTCTCATTTCAACGTTGCACTTTGCATTTATTACTCTTCATTCCTATGTGTTTCGATTTAATGGGTCTTCATAATTGAATATTCACCCTTATGAAATTTTATATTTCACCTTGAATCAAAATTGTTTCCGATAATGGAACTCATTAGCTGAAAATATCAAGTCCTGTTCGTAATTGAGATTTCGTTTATCTGAACCATTTTGATCATTCAAAATTTATTCGATTGCATCAATATTACGGTGGGTAGCGTTCAGCTTATGGGCAAATTAAGTCTTCCTCAATCCAACTTGTTAGCAACCCCCGATCGCGCTCTAACATAATCACAGCCGAGATCACAGCCATCATTTCCAGCTGGTGATATATATGACGTACCGCGAAGAATGCGGTTTCAATACAATGCGCCCGAGCTGGCTTGTATCTTGACGAAACCAAAGACCAATCTAGACGAAGACTTATTGTTACGGACATGAACGATGCAAGGACGACAAGAGTGCATACTGACAGGACAATCTGACTGATAAATGGACACTTACGATGTCACTATGACTGGCAAACAACCGCCGCATAAGGACGCGCATCCGTGATCTTCGACTACATCGACTTGGAAGATATCGTGGCGGGATTGAGTCGTTCAAAGCAGCTGATCTATCTCGAAATCAGCGAGGTCCAGTCGTACATTTCCGTCGTCAATCGACAATTCCATTATCGTAGAATTTGCACGTTTCCACATAACATTGCTCATAATCATGTAATGATTCGACTAAAAAAATCTTTAGGGTCATTTACAAAATATGTTCAGCTTTCTTATCCCAATTCTAATAGGTTTCTTTCTCCAAACCAAAGACATTTTATCCAGAAAAGTCCATGGCTCGATGTTTCCTCGATGTTTCCAGCTCAAGAAAGTATCGTACAAGATGCATCGTCAGAATTCGGCGCAGAGAATGTAAGTTCCTTAAGATGACACTGAGGTTGGAAAAAACCCATTATGACCCAGAAAACAGTTCATAGATGAAAGCAAAATGGCTTTCGGGAATTTTGTAACCAACATTCTAGCAAATAACCACTCTTAATTTTTCATTTTGAGGGACAATATTTAATGAAACCTGTCAGGATTAGTTCAGAATCCAGAACACATACAGTCTTTCATCTTAGCCAACCTCGGTGCTAACTGACTGCCCTTCAGCCATATATCTTTATTGGTCTACAATGGACCGAGTAGCCCTTCTGAGTATCTATCATATTTCGAAATTAAACGTTCAAGATGAGTCTTGAGAGAAGCCATTTTGAATAATTAATTGACCCCATCCTCCGTACGGACCATGGAATGCGTGATCTCTTGCATGTCTGCAAATATCGCAGATCAATTATTCGAAACATATCTGCTGAGTGAATTGAGGCGTGCTCTGTCGAGCGGTCCGCAGAACGTACAGAGGAAATCGCGCAAATTAATATGGGCTTCTTCGCCAATCGTGTCCAGCTGCAGTGGTGTTTTCTGCGGTCGGACTGGTTGGTCAACGCTAAAAACGTGCCAAGTTCAACAATATCCTCGAGTATGTTTGTCTTCATGAATAAGGTTGCCCCTCGGGTTGCCCCCAGATTGTGCCATAGAAGGACCTTATTAAAAATGTAACTCAGCAGTGTCGCTAACGAAGACACTTGGAACAAAAACGTTTCTACTTATTATGGATTAGTTTCAGCCTCAACAAGAAGTATGTTTGGGATACAAGGTGGGACACTAGGTTTTGTCAGCGAATATTTATTGAAAGAAGAGATGTCTTTCATTTTTAAAATATTGTATTTTGATGTATATTTTATTCAGTTAGTTACCGAGTGTCTAATGAGAGTCTTCAGCCAGATTTTGGAAACATGTGTATACCGTATATTGAAAATAATCCTAGAAATCATCAGAATTGCCAACATGATAATGTGATGAACTCTAGAAAAGACATTGATGATCTTAGTAGCATGTATATTCCCTTTTAATTTTGTTAGATAAAGATATAAGTTCAAGTAATTACGAGTAACTTGATGTTCTTAGAGATCATTTAGAATATATTGTCTGCCTCAGTATAGACCTATTTGTTGTTTCATTCTTTCCAAATCATTAGACATCTAAATTTCATGTGAATTTGTTATTTTTTATCGAGTTTTTCATATCACACTATAATTTATTAATGTGAATTGTTTTTGGTCTGGTCTGAATCAATTTTGTTAATTTTATTAGAAATTCTATATTTGGCAAATTAATAACGGACGTGTTTACTGTTCTTTCATTTCAGTTGTCATTGCTTTCAATTCTGTTTGAATCAATTTATTGCGAGGGTTTATAGGATCACAAAATTTCTAAAAAATCTTGATTTCAGTTAAAGAAATTTACAGAAAGGTTAACCAGTAAGGGATTCTTAGTTATGAAATTTTAAATGTCTGTAAAGCTCGCTGTAAACTTATGTACTGAAATGAACTGACTGACTCTGTAAATCAGTGGCAAGATTCTGATGAAGTTGAGAAATCTCATTAGGTAATTCTAATACGAATCCAATTGAGGGATGTTTGTATCGTCAATATCGACAAAAAGTATTCGACTTAATCCCGAATCCCCGGTTTTTGATATATTTTCTTAAAAATACGATATGTTGATCCTCGGGTTGTTCGACATTCCACTGAAAAATGCCTTCACGTAGATTCGCCCGATCTTTGTGTAAAATTACAGCATTTTTGTGTTGCGATTGCCCCCCAATTCATCTCATCTGCCACAAAAACACGAACGTAGAGGACGGCTTTTCACGAACAAACATGAAACGCAAACAGGTAAAAATCTAGTGGAGCAGCTTTTTTGCCAATGTGTTTAATACATATAAATCGTCATTATGGGTACTGGCAGCATAAAGACATACCAACAAGAATGTAGTTCTCAAAAATAATCGCTGAGCACACATCTATACGTCAATCGGAGATAATATACGACTCGGTTTTGCAAAACGTGTACGCACTCGGTCGCTAACGTTGTGCTCTTTTTTATGCACGTCAACGGTTATCTTGCAACCTAAAGCGGAGACTCCACTATAATCAATCTTGCAATGAAACAGTCTCATATCCATTTTGATATTCTGAACGAGGACTGAAGAAACAGTATAAACTTCTGTAGATTTAAAACTTAAAGAGTTTTGGTTTGAACCGAAGGATCAACTAAGGTGGTGCTGCCAAAAACTTTGAATGTCCTGCTCCATTCATGATTGAACGAAGCTTTGTATTGATATCAATAGTTGATATTTGCTGAGTGCTTGGCAAACTATACATCAGTGAAGGCCGAACAAATTGATGATTTAGAATGAAGAACATGTGCTGGGGGGATTTGAATCAGATCTTTCAATTCAATGGGAATAACAGTTGATCCGTTTAATTATCTGTCTTGTTATGTTATTAATAGAAAAGCGTCGCAGAGAATCAATCCGTTGTGAATTCCAAAAATCTACAAAACAAACATCATTTTTCGAATAACGGATATTGTCTATTCAGTTATCATATTCCATATCAACTTGCAATCCTGGGATAATGTAAATAATTAATATGAAGGAAAAAGTTTGCGACTATCGATATTCTTGATGTTTTAACGAGTTGCGTGGGTAACCTGCTTTAGATGGCATCCAACCCGGCGTTATAGTGTAGACGAACCCGAAAAGAGGCACCAAACCACATTTACGAATGTAACCGCAACAAAATGTCACCAGCCAATTTTTGTTTTTTTTTCGCCAATGGTGAATTCGGATGATTCGGATGCCTCGAACTTCAAAGGACTTACTTTTCTTGTTCACGTCGTCACTTCTTAATAAGTCCACAGCAGGCTCTTTTGCGCTGGACTGTTAAGGCGGCTTTAAGCGATGATGACATTTAGAGAGGTTTATATATGTTTGCTGAAATAGATTCTATTTTTTTGCAGATTGTAAATTTCAAAGGGATTTCTTCTAATGATTAACCACGATGATACATCGAGTACACTTTTTCAATATATTATTTATATTTCCAAAACAGAAACACAGATATAAAATCATCTAATGGAAAAAGTTCATTTCTCTTTTTAAACTTCCTCCCGTATACGTTTAAAATTTTTTTCTCACATTTACCACTGAAAAAAATTACAATATTAGTTACAATTCGCTCTTAGATCAAAATATAAAAAAACACCGAATCGCTATTGAGCTGAATAATGAATTAATGTGATGACCAAAAATGAAAGCCGAACAATATTGATGAACCAATCTTAATAGTAATTGAGAGGTACTATGATTCTGAGATTCTACACGAAGTTCAACGATAATCTATATAATATGTATTAATGCAAGATTAATTACAATAGATTGCTTAATTAAATAACTTATTATTATTATTTGAGTTTTTCATTTGTTTTCTTTTTTAGAAATTAAATGGAGTGTTTTGGAACCTATAAATAGTTTTATTTTCATTATATTCCATAGATCAATATCTATTGGCATAGTATTCTCAAAAAATCGTGTACATTTCTATTGAAATCTGGGTAGTCAGATGAGAGACATAATTCTTATTCATGAGGGCGAAGGAAGAAGATAAAAAGTGGGTCGAACTAGACGCAACGCTGCGTAGAAATTCTTAAAAGAAATGTTACAATTGAGATCCTCGGATCAACCTTGCTCCCTGGTTTCAAATCGACGCCTCACAGTTATATCTGCAGAAGCTCCATTGATAACTAGTCGGTTCCTACCTGCTCCCGAAAAGGTTCAATCAGCAGTTCTAAAATATCAGTTCCTAGAACCGGTGCCGAGCGCTGGCAAAACGAAGACACTCCGATGGTTGGCACCCATCCATCCGCTCGGATACAATTAAGATCCATAATTATTGTAAAACAACTTAATCAATAAATTTCCCACAGTCTAAACCGGTTCGGTTTCGAGAAAACCACGGACAGCGATAATGATTTGGAGATATGGCACGTAATTATCTCTATATATACACCTTATTTGAATTTCGAAATTTGGGTACGCAAGACGATACCTGGTATGTGGGCTGACAGGAACGTATTCGGCCCGATAGACCAGATCAAAATTAATTTTCTTGTACAGTTTTTTGTATGTCAAACTTTGAATGTTACATGGTGATTTTGAAATTATTGTGATTTTGGGAAAACTCTGTATCTCGATAATCTCTCATAATATTTTCAGGTTGAAAACTGTCTTTGATATATATTTTTACATAGAATTCATTGGCGTACACTAAAAATTTTTCTGGAATAACGTTTCCGAGTTTCAACCCAAACATATAGCTTTCTTGAAGAGCAATCTCAGATTTTATATCACCATTAAATTGCATATTTTTTCTGATTGAAATAATAAATAACACTGGTTATCAAAAAAGAATTTTCATTATTAAATTTCCAATTTCATACCTAAATTCATTTTAACATATAAATAAAACAATAACAACAATAATAATTCTGACAATACTTATCGAATATTGATATAAACAGAAAAAGAAAATGTTCAAAATTTCGGCCATCATATTCTGAACCTAATTCGCACCTTCTTCTTAAATCACAAATGACATTTAGCATATATGCGAATATAGGGGAGCTCAGAGTAATGGGAGCCTACTGAGGGAAAACTTTCATAAAAACCATATTTATTAACCTTTTTATAATTTTTCATTAGGAACTCTTAGAACGATAACACAGGAATGTTTTAATCAAACTTTGAATTAACTGCACTCATGTATCAAGGTAGAATAACAATTCTACAAAAAAAAGTCAATCGCTCCTATCACCCGACACGTTGGGGAAGCCTATTTTACGCTCACATGGAAATTGGAAGCCATGATATTAATTATTGCGCGAAAGTTGAACTGAACAACTCTAAATGAGATCTTGATTAGTAACTACGAAGTATTCATTGTACAAAAATTAAATAATCTACTTTTTGGAAAGTCAAGCAAAATGGAGACAAAATTATTGAAAAAGAACGTATCTTACGGATCCAAACAAAAGAAACAAATTTAAGAAGCTGGACTATCACTTCCAGAACATTTCCCATGGGGCAATTTTCCGCAACTTCTGCATCGGCACCACAACTCTCTATTTTTCCAGTATCAAAACAAATCGCACAAAAAGTTTTCTCCTCCGAGATCTTAGGCTCCCATTTCCCGCTGAGTACCATTTTGAAAAACGATAATATAAATATTGTAACCCTGCTTTCAACCGCAATTGAAGGAATAGCTTCAGTAAGTGAATGAATCTACGGATTTAATAAATATAAACATAATAAAATAAGAATAAAATATCATGTTTACTTTGGCGGTGAAAATGCACAATTTTTTTTAAGCGCGGATCGAATACCAAAAAAAAGTCCCTCCTGACTGAACGCAGGTCACTAACGGCTTCATACCGCTAATGCGAAGTTTTTCGAAGATTGGCGAAGGCATACTTGGCACTTAAGTTGACCTATCTAACAAAGACATCATTTTGATATAAACTGAGACGTAATCGAGATACAGTATCCCCGAAAACGCAATAATGTTGAAATCACCCTGTTACATCGAAAGTTTAACATATATCGAAAAAGAACATTTTATATACTCCAACGGCTACAGAAATACCCTGAGGGAAAAGCGAGTTTGGTCTGTACGTTATGTAGATTTCTTGAATATTTTCTCACAAACAGCATTCCCAGATATTTTATTATCATCTTGGGTACCTAGATGGTATTGGATGCGACAGCAATGACAGTGGTTCTTTTCGACACCTCTATATTGAGGAAAAAAGAATAAAATTAATTTTGATCGTTTTCCTAACAAAATGAGGCAATTCCAAATTGTGCCATTGCCATCATAAAGTTATTTAAGGAAGTAATTTTTTTTATATCCAGAACTAAAACTTTCAATTGGCCTGAACAAAGTTCGAATTTCCTTATTTGGGTCTACTTGTTGCAATATATGAAATTTTTGGTACCTACCTATATACCGAAAAACTTCGAAAATGAAGATTAAACGACAAATAAACAATAAGATCACACTTAATGTCATGGATATTCGCATTCATGTTTCATTTATTACCCTCAAAACGTACAGGGAATGTCATATATAATTACAATGTATACATATCTATTTCGATCCTCAAAACTAAGTAGAATATTTGAAATATACTTTGAAATGAAGAAGCTCCGAAAAAAGAATTTCGCATTGATTTGAGCTGAATAAGAATCCATATAAAATACAATGGAAAGTTGAACATTCACTTCACCATGAAATCGTTGATACAAAAAGAATCCAAATGTCGTCACTCTTATTTAGAAACTGATAATGCCCACTCTCAACTGTTGAATTGACAAACATTCTTCTTTTTCTGAACCTTAAATAAACAGATTGAAAACAAAACAATTTTTGTTTTTGTTGTTTGCTAAACGAAAAGCAAATTTCATAGCTAATCAACTAATCTAGATGCTTGAGGAAAATATTAAAATCAGGAATTTCGGACACATTGAAGGAGTCACACTGTATTCTGTCAACAAAGGTGTATGGGAAGAAGAGATGTCCTCCATTGCTCATTTTTGTGAATAGACGCTTCACTTCTTGGGGATAAAAGTTATTTTGTTTGGATGTTGTGTTTTCATTATATGATGTTTCTCTCTATCTCAAAATTGCTTTTTCCTTTTTTCCTGGAAAAAGGCAGAGGAAAACTCGTGTACGGTACGGGATTAACTTTCGTCTAACACGGCCAAGCAATAATAATTCAATTAATGCTTTGAGCTATGGCGTCTGGTGAAATATAAGGATGTCTCAACACCTGATCAGTAATAAAAGTGAGTAAACATAGACATGTATTATATTGAGATGTAAATTAGGTGGTGGCTGGAAACACTCCCGAGTGTTAATGCGTATGTTTGGAGAACTTGATTTCGTATAATGGAGCCGCATTCCAATGTTCGAGCTTCTTCCCATTGACACAACAACTAGGTAAAGGCAGGAGGATTTCTTCCAAATATATCTGAATGGTAGTCGCTGTTGATTGTCACCTGTTTTGAGGTACAAATCATATTATATCCATATTTTTTGTACGAAAGTTAGCAATCTCTATACAACGCATCTATAAAGCTCACTAGGCAAAGTCTGTATACGAAAATCCATCATAAGCATCAAGAATATTTATTCATAAGGTACTTGTTCATAATATGGATCATAGGTTTCCGGTATACTCTTTAGTAATTCACTCATCCCTTTGTATTTTAATTTTATAGATATTCAAAAGAACACGTGACAGGAACTGTCATATAATTGATAACTTTGATTTTGATCTTTATATCGTACTGCTTTTTGTTATAACTGATTTTTTGTGACTTAATTAGAGAAGGCGCTCAAAAAGGTTTTGGTGTCATGCAATTAATGGGTAGGAAGATGATTGTGTCGCAAGAAACTTTCTTCCTGATTCATTTCTCGGTTACCATTTACAAATTAATTTTATATAAGTAGTTATACTAACCGAATGAGGTATGTTGTCATTCCGTTTTGAGAAACAAATTATTTATCATTATCAAGATAAGGAAAAAGTACATACTGATGTAACCTCCCTGTTTGTTTCCCGTTGACATATTTTTGAAATAATTCTGCGTGCGTTGTTTATCTTTGAAAAAGCCCAAAATGTTAGGGTGAAACGTCAGTCTTCTTATTTTTCGGTCAGAATAAACTTACAGGGATTGTATATACGTACGTGACCGATAACCTAAACTTGAGGATATTATCATTAATCATGAAGTGACGAGAATATTGATTGAATCAATTTACTCATTTAACTCTGCAAATTGACAGGTGAACGGGAAAACCCCTTTTATACAAATTATTATCATATACACAATTATACTGTTCAATAAAATAACAATGTAATTCGCTACAGGCAGTTCTGTACGATATTGTATATTCGGAGTGTCGTCTACAGTAGAACAATTACTGTATTTTATCAAGGATGAATTCTTTATACGGCCTATTTTGATTAGATTTTGGAGTGAAGCAGCTAAATGGAATAATTGGAGTTTATTATTGTGAGAAAATGAATATTTTTCGAGTCGCTTTCCAATCTTCTCGATTCTCTCCAGCTCAAGGTAATAGCTGGCCCCTGGCGAACCTTCCTGATAATAAGTCTGAATTATCGAATTTATATGTCTTCATAAAATCCGGTCTGGCAATTAAAACTTGCGGTTAATGATAACATTCAGACTCTCTGCGGCGAAATTACTTACCCGACATGGAACGCGGTGGCAAAAAGCAACCACGGAAATGTTCGAAACGTTAATTGCCTGCTCGGGACAAATTACATGGCCAACTACCATTTCCACGGCACATCAATGAGCTTTGGTGGCAGGTAAATAGTGTCATCAGAACAGAAAGGATTTTCTTCAAAACTAGGTATTCTTGAGCCATTTTAAAATTAATTCTTCGAAAAAGGTGCTGATCCAAAAAATATGCCAGAGGTAATTATTCTAACCTTTCGCCGAATTCTGTGAATCAACAGATTTTTCGGATTGAAATTTCTTCACGAATAATAGTATATTCTAAAACAAGTTGCAGAATGAGCTCCTATTCCAACACGAATGCGAAATTCGAAAACGAGCGACGAAGGAGAGAGTTTCCGAAAGCATGAGTGTGAACCTGTGCAACAGTATTAGACGATATCTCATTTCAGTCAAGTGTGAATACTCCCGAAATTCAAATGAAAATTCGGATTAGAACTAAACTGGCGACGTGAGACATACGAATCTACGACACGGCCTGAATGCTCGATTCGAACATGATTGATCGAGGTCATGCTGAAACCAAAAACGAAAAATATAACAAACAGTGTAATGAGTTTCTTTACAGCACTACTTTTAGTACTGCAATCAACTCATTACGATACTGAAATAGAGAAACTAAAATACTGCCCATATCAAAAAGCTATTGTTAACCCACTATATCTCTCAAACAATCAGTATCGGTCACATTTCTACATTGAATAGTCATACATTAAGTTGCAGCAACTTCCGTTAAATTTAAAGCTCCCTTAATCCTCCCTTAACCGGAGTATCTAGGGCTACCGTCTATGGACGGGGGCATAAAATTTTAATGGACGTTGCTGCAACTCAGGGTTAAGTGTCTTAGTGCACATTCACTGGATCACTGGAGTTTACTCGGGAACAACTGTTGGCTGCAATAAATTCGTTGGACTCTGGGAAGAGCGCAGGACCGGATGGTATCCCGGTTTAATTTATACTTAATTGCAAAGATAACATTCTTACACCTCTTCTCCATATATTCAATATCTCCCTAAAAAGCGGCATCTTTCCCACTAAGTGGAAATTATCTGAAATTCTCCCTATATATAAAAAAGGAAATAGACATAGCGCGAAAAACTACAGACCGATCTCCAGGTTGGGCATTTTCGGAAAGCTTTTCGAAAAAATTATATACAATAAAATTCTCAAGGTTTGGTAATACAGCAACAGCAGTAGGTCGGTTGAGACCAATTTGATGACCATCACTGAATATATCTTAGAGTCAATGGACGTCCAGGTGGATGTCGTTTACACTGACTTCAGCAAGGCATTCGACAAAATAAACCATGAAATCCTTATAAAAAGACTCGCTGAGGTTGGTGTGAATGGCTTCTTACTCAGATGGATATGGTCGTATCCTCGCGGTAGAATGCAGGTTGTGGCTCTTGACGGTTATCGGTCCTAACCTTTTGAGGCGTTGTCCGGAGTGCCACAGGGCAGTCATCTGAGCCCGTTATTTTTCATTCTTTATATGAACAAAATTATGAATTGTTTTAAATTCTGCCTCTTCTTGCTATATGCAGATGATTTAAAAGTTTACCGTCGTGTGAGGAGCCTAACCGACTGCTTTAAAATTCAGGGAGATCTTGATAGGCTTTCAGCGTTCTGTAGAGACAATAGCCTTTTTCTGAACATCGAAAAATGTACAACAATATCGTACACCAAAATAAAAACCGTATTGAATACACCTACAAAATCGAAAATCACGAATTGAGACGGGTTTCTGAGGTGGAGGATTCGGGAGTTTTAATGGATTCTAAACTTACATTCAAACCACATATCGAGAAAACTATGAACTACTGTAACAAGCTTGTCGGGTTTATAAGGAGAACCTGTCATGTTTTTCGGGAAAGACCCCCTAATAAATATATTATATATATATATATATATATATATATATATATATATATATATTTTGCAAATGTTCACAGCAAACTCTGTTTTGCTTCTGTGGCCTGGAATTCCCATTATCGGGTTCATATTGATAGAAAGAGTCCAGAAGAGATTTTTCAGGTTCGTTGCACATAGGTCCCAAACTCCCATTGAGAATAGCGACTATTCTCCGTTGATGCGAAAGCATGGGATTGTGACATTTCAGGGTAGAAGAGTCATCTCGGACTTGATGATGGTTTTCAAGATGATGAATGGGCTAACCCAAAGTCCGGAAATTTTTTCTAGGGTTCAGTTCAACATCTCGAATGGAGTGCTGAGATATTCTGGATTATTTAAGATACCTTTTAGGAGAACAAACGCCGGTCAGAATTCCCCTTTGAGTAGAATGCTCAGGATTTTCAATGAAAACTGCGGTAACATGGAATACTAAACTTGAGGTTATCCCCGCTCCCCTTTCGTTTGAGAGTCAAGAGATTTTTGGAGAGCTGAATACAGGGTCATAGATGCTAAAATGTCTTTGATTAGTTTCTTTTTTTTTTGAGGGCTTCTGTTTGTATATTTTTTGTATGTATGTGCTATAAATGTTTTTTTTTTACTGTATTAATCACATATTATATTAATTAATAGAGGGTTCTATTTTGGATCACTAGATCTGTATGTAACCCCTTTGTATATAAATAAAAAATCACCCATATAGAACAATCTCGAAAACATCGAAGAAAATTTCAATGGCTGAGTTTGAAATATCGATTGTACATTTTTGATTTTGGTACAATAAGGGGCAAAGAAAATAATTATATGATTTTCAAGTACACATATCAGTCTTTATATTCAAGATAATTTTGTTGCAGTGACAGTAATTTAAAGAAATACTGTAAATGATTGTAACATCATAGTGAGCTTTGATGTTTTTGGGTTTGCCGTTACATATGCAGGTATGCTAAGAAATATGTTATGAAACAACCTGAATCAATGGAAACCACAAATAGATATCACCAATAATCCAAAGCCAATATAGATAATACAATCATCACCCTATATTAGTGCACTTTTGAATTGACATTGGAAAATGTCAGTCGAGTACGAGGTCAAGTGCATCGGGGTCGCACAACTTTAACCGCACCTCTTTCTCTTGCGAACTAATTTCCTGTTGAATTTTTAATATAGAGCCATAACGATGACATATATATCGCTAAGCTCGGATATTTCGATCACATTCAATTTTAGTTCAAACTTTGAAATGGAATTTCTTGAGTAGATTCATTTTGCCGTAAATTAAATATATGGTACTTATTTCATAGAAACCCTATCCCTTAGGATCGTTAATTATAGTTTAATAAATGAACTCTTGACCCAAAAAAAGAATTGTCAATAGCCTGCTAAAATATCGTTACTGATAAATCTCGTAATGAATGCTTCTGTTTTTACAAAAACGAATACAATGAAAGAATCGTGCCTCGCCCTATGAAAACACCCTTTATACCAATGTCAGAAATGTCGAATGTAATAAAAAATATATTTGAACAATATACATTTATGTACGAAGTTTCAATCTGGTGGCATCACCCTTTGCAAGTTATGCGGAGAAATTATTTCAATTTATCAATTTTCGAAGGATATACCCATCTCCCTTAAAATGGATTTTGGGCTATGAGTTTACTTATCAAACTTACTTATCACCCCCAGAAAGCTCACTACACATTTTGACCCACCTTGTATATTTTGAAAAGATATCCATTCTCCTTATTCATGAAATATTTCACTCTGAAAATCGTTATCGTATACTTAAAAATCATTGCTTGGATACAGAAATGAATGAACATTATTTCTGATATCTCAAAGGTTGCGATCTCAGAATATTGCTATAAACAAACATAAAATTTTATATATAATAATTATAACACTAAATGAGAATGAGTGTTTCTTGGAGCTGGAAACCAATGATCACTTATCTGCGAATAAAAGCAATCAATATGAAGAGCTGAAAGATAAATCTTCATTCAAGAAGAAATACTCAAGCGTACTCACTCTACGCTTGTCCACACCAATGTTTCAGAGGGGGCGTTGTAACAAGTGCTACCGAAATAACAAAATAAATAAATCTGTTTGTACAATATGACCCGATATGTAAACTTTGTTGAGGCTGCTTCAATATTTATATTTTCATGGTTTATTTAAATTTACTTTGGCAGATACGCTTGCACACTTTAGATAAGGTACTTACGGTTATTTGTTTTGAGAGGTGTAGACGGTTTATTTGTCCGTTCGTATTAATTATTTTTCGTGCGTTTATGATCTCCCATTATATGCCTTCATGAGGATTGAGTCGATGATTGACTCTCATTTATCATTTCGAACAGTGGATGTGAAAATGGCGGATTCATACATTTTTGTACGTATTTATTTTAACGTGAAGGACTACTAGGATACGTTCAGGTGTTTCATTAACTACCTACCGAGGAATAATAATGCTCTTTATTGGCTTCAATGTTACTTTTTCTGCTAAGATCAGGTCATATCACAATTGAGTAGGTTGGAATTGAATATAATCTAATGAACTCTAACTTATTCATTCTGTTATCTAATATCGTTGGATGGATGTCAAAAACAATATTTCGTAAAATTCGGATTTTGACGATATTGAGAATTTTCTGTTGAATTTGAAATGAAGAAGAGGATTATGAGCCGCTCCGGTGAATTTCAGCTGAATAATTGTCCACTTGTTTCGTGCATGCTCCACCTGCAATAACCAATTCCACTTGAATGAAGAGTTCATGCGAGAAATTGGAAAAGAAGATAAATTGGTTGGCAAATTTTAATAAAACTACCTCTGGAAAGCAATCTCCCAAAGCAGCAAGCTTTTAATGATTGATGTATTCTTCCAGGAATAAATACGATGAAAAAAAAGAACTTGACAACATGGATAAGTTGGGAGCCTGTTCTTACCTGCAACTAATATACCCACTTTGTTTTTATTTATAGTTGAGCCGTAGCGAAATGAATGTAGGTACATCTTTATGAATATTTTATACATGGCCTATTGCAACGGAGACTGTGGTCCACGGTAATTCAATTATGTGTGGAGAGCATTATCTCGAGATCTTCATAAACTATGGTGAGACAGAACAGAGTGAAACATTTTTGAAATTACAGGTTATTTGGAATATAATATGAGAAAATCGCTTCAATTACGAATACCTGCGTCGTAATCCATAACTGGGTTTGGAAAGTTCAAGTTTTCTCCGGATATCCAATGATCTTTCGTAATAACGTAGAAGTAAGAGTTTGACGAATTCGTCATGAAAATGTGAACCCTATTTTTTCAGAGAGTTGATTAAGTTGTTAAAAAAAGTATATAAGTTATTATCCGCATCCTTATATTTTTGTTTTTTCATTGATCTAGCGGCAATCCTAATAATATCATTCCATCAACAATCAATAACCGCTTCAGCAGCGATTTGCAGATGTTTATTCGGTCCATGAGTATTTTTTTTTGCCTTTGTGATACCTATACGTCAGTCTTCTTAAGACCAGCCTTATGCAAATGGTTCCAAACGGTTTTGCGTGCAATTTTTTGTTCTTATGAATCAAAATAGTTTTTACGTGACAGCTTCGACAATGTCCATGATTATATCGATATTTTCGACAATTGACTTTCCAGTGCGTGCTGCATCTTAAACATCGAAAAATCGAAATTACTGGAATAAAATCGCCGAAACCAAAATTGCGCGTAAAAGGACCATGAACACTATTCACGTTTTCAGCTGTTTGGCTTGCATTTTCGGCTTTATCGAAGGAAAATTGTCAAATACAGAATATTTTTTCCTAGTGCGCTCGAACTAAACTGACCCAACTAATCACATAAAGGTTTTTGTAGTACGAAATCTCATCTTTCTAACGCCATCTAGTGGAAACCGCTGAAACTTATACAGCGCGGGATACAGTCAAGTGAAGCCATCTATTGGAAAAATAATGGTTTTCTATCTTCTACACTTTTTAATAAGATACGTAAAATATAAAAGCAAGGTGACGTGAAAAGACAGATTTACAAGCTTACCATGAACTTATATCATACATCATGCTTGAGATGCGTAAAGAAATATAAAATATACCTTCCCAAACAGAATGCAGTTGAAAAAGGTTTTTTGGATAAAATTACCTAATATTTTCTGAACATACCCGAACCTATATATTTATTTATCGGTATAATCTATAATCGTGATATGAGTTTGAAATATATTCATCTTCCAACTGGAATTTCGAAAAAACTCGAGGATGAACTACACTTTGGGGAAATTCTGATTTTTTTCTTCATGCCGCTTTCGATCAATTAACAGTCGGAATCTTCCGAGAACAAAAAGCAGAAACGTGTTCTATAAATTCAGGTCATTATCGAAAACTCCCCTATAGGACATTTTCGAATCGTTCAAATCAAGATATTGCCATGTCTCCCGAGCGGACAGACCATAAAGTTTGGAGAAAAAGCCATCAAAACTGTCGGCGTTCCCAGGAACTAACACATCAATTAAGACGAAACTTGTCAGAAAAAATCAAAACATCAGCCGTTGTTCTCTGTTTTTTTGCCATTGCCTCTGAAGTCATTTTGGTCATAGACGGTGCCATAAAATTTTACGACTGGCACGTTGTGCTCTGCAAAAGACAATCAGCCTTCACTTCTACAAGAGATCCCGGCGGGAAGACTTTCAGGGCCGTACTCGGATAGGTTTGTTCCGAATCTCAAATAAGTAGATGAATTTGCATCCATATGGGAAGCTAGTTCTAGTGATTAATATCGATTTTATCGAAGAAAAATATTGACGTTTTTTCTTCATAATATGCTTCGAAAGTCTCATCAAATAGGACAATTTATTTTAATCCAGGTACACATACACACAAATATATAAAGGTTTGTTCCGATTTCGAAATTATTAAGTTTTTTTTTTCAGGTGAGTACTACTAGCTTTCGTTCGTTCTCAGGTAAGTCCAAGTAAGATTATTTTTGAGCTACGTTAAAAATGTGTGTTTATAAGTACCTACTTCATTATGCTCATTTCAGTTGTATGTACCCGAATGTTTATTTGATCTAACAATGGACAAGAATATCAGACAAACATCTTTCGCATTTTTCCTCCAGCACTCGAATTTTAAATATGGTACACTCATGTCGCCTCTCACATTCCAGATACCCGAAATATTTCCATTAAAATAAACAGAGGTGTCTCTTTCCGAGATAGAACTATTCGGTTTCTTATGTGCATATGTTTCAACTGTCATCTGAAAGTTGTGACATAATGCATGTTGGGAAGACTACAGTGTTTCCGGAATCGGGATTCAAATGTATCACGTTTCTTGCTGTCGAAAAGGCAATAAATACGTTTGATCGATGGCATAACTGGGCGATTTGTGGATCCGACGATTTTTATGGATTTCAACGCCAAACTTCTGGTCTGGAATGCTTCAGGTCAGGCTACATCGCTTTTATGGGGGGAAAATTGAAAATTCTGAAGGATATTCCTAAGAATACACTGTGCTCACAGTTCTGAGATAGCCAATTTCAGATTGATTTCAGTTTCTTAGAATAAATGGTAATTCGTATTTTAATGTAATCGAGTTTTTTGACACTTTTCAAATGAGTTATTCATCAGTTTACACGAATGCTGAATGTTCTACACAAAGGCTGATAATGGACCCATCTAGTTTAGTTCAGGACAATCATCACTACCATGAACCTAGCCTTTATTTAAATAGTGGGAAAATCAAAATAGTAATCATCGAAATAAATAGCATTTTCAGTTCATAGGCTCACAGATCTCTCATCATGAAGCTAGAATGAAATCAGATTTTGTCTCTGAGGAAAGAGATATACCTGTTTCAGCCTTATTTGGCATCATCAGAGTATCCCTCTGAGACAAAATCTTCATGAAAAATCTCTACTAATGAAGCAGCTTGTTTAAGCCTCCTGAGTATAATATTACAAGTGGCGACATCTAGTGGCATCAAAAGAGAAGTCCCACATTGCCACTAACATGCTAAAAAAAAATGCGTTCATCCTCTTTCACTCCATGAGATTTTTATAAAAATCCCACTTCATTACTCCTGCCGCATGATAAAAGATCTGTGAGCCTATGAAAGGAAAGCGGTATTCATTTCGGGGATTAATATTTTAAGTTTTTCCATTTCTTCTTTTTCTCAAAAATGGCCAAGCCTGTTCAGAAAGTCTGCAAACCCCGTTAATCAGCCATAGGGCCAGTACCCCAGCATAGCTAGTAGCTCTTGGAGGATATATGGGAGAAAAATGTGGAATCTGCGCTAAACTTACTCTAACTGCTTACTATGAGAGGAATGAAGGGCAGTAAAGTTTCCACGAGGGTGTTAAATAGGGCAATATGGGTTCCAGGATTTTCAAACTGCCTTGCGTTACGATCTATGAAGCCATATAACTTCAACGCATCCATCAGCAAAATCATTCAACTATTAAACAAAACTACCAAGTCCCTCAAACCTTACAAACTGAACCTCGTGACATTTTCCAAAGACTAATCAAACTTAAGAGATTCCTTCTTTATTATTTGAATACACCACAATAATTCTACTTACTTTCTAAGACAGTCCTGCACACATGTCACTCCTTGATTGAGCTTGCAATTATCCTAAAATAACAAACCTATCGCGTTAACCACACAAGTTAACTCGAACAACTGACCAAGATTCGAGCCCTGGGGTACACCAGAATACTCAAACGAACGAACTCCCCCAACATAACCATACTTCCTGCGATGTGAGAGATAGGACTCAGGGAGACATGATAGCCACGAATTTGTTTCACAATTAACTTATTTCGTGATCCTCATTATCCAAGGCCTTCTGCAAATCCTTCATAGATGCATCAACTTGAGCAGAATCGTTGAAAGTATGAAATAGAAAGCGAGAAAACTAAGCTAAATTTGTAAGAAATGATTTTAACTCAGGCATGAAACCATGCTACTCTCAATTTATCTGGTGCTCAATGAATGGAAATATTTTGTTGTGAATACTTATTTCTTGGATCTCGAGATGTTTGACAAGTAGGTTATTAGCCTCTGTTCTGTTCGGAAAGATTACTGACAAACTCTTCAACCTCTTTTGTTTTGGCGATGTGGAAAAGTTAAAGCTGCCGTGATTTCTTGTTCAAAATGTTGAAGATTTTCAAATTTAATATTTTGGAATGAAATGAATTATTTGATTCTATATATGAACTCTACAGGCTAGGTTCATTGTAAATAACTACAACCGTCCTCCAGAATGATATCAAGATGAGTGTAATTCATACTATTTCTGGTTGCATTTCTATCTGAAATAGCTTCACGGATGATTTCTAAAAAGCATTAAAGCACGGTATAACGAATCTCTTCTTCGACGATAAATTGAGTCCTTCAAGGCAATAACCATTAACCAGAGATTTCCTACGTATAGTCGGCAAAAATGTTCGAAAAATGTCGATTTTACATGCCTTGCGATAACTTAATAATCCAGATATGGGAAAGTGCAATATACACGGACTAAAAATAACGATATAGATACCGTGAAGACAAAGATTTACTATTGAACTCGTTATCAGAGACCAGAATGGCAATACCAGACAATTTGTACCCACCGTCAGCCATGTCGACCAATTATTGCCAGTCTGGCTGAATATTTACGGAACGGTTTTTTACCGGGTGAATCGATATTTGGACGTAACAACCCGGGAATGTCGTAACAATGGGTCTATTATACCTACCTGATGGCATTTTGACTTTAATTATGTCTGAACCTTGGCTCTCTCCACCGGGTGAAGATCCAGCTTGTTTACACGCCGACAATGCCTCGGCCGATCTCTCGTTATTCGATCCAATGTCAGCACATGATATGTTGATTCATTCTTGGTGATGTATATGTTTTTCTCGGGTCGCTATTTCAACCGATCAAGAAGGGGGATAGTTCAGCATCTTTATGTTTCATCTCATGCAGAAAGAATCCAAACGAAACAACTACAAAGAAGTCTCGTGAGATGGGCACCGTTTTGCATAGTAGACGGCAGCAAGGTTACCTATTCTGAGATTCAGTTCTTTGTACGAATTTTTACTTCATTGCTGATCTATCCTAAAAATTAGCAGGTAAATGAGTATGTACTCTCAAAATACTCGACATTTTTTAAAATTCCTATGACCGATAGACTGCTTGTGGTCATATAGTGGTGTACCGTTATATGGCGAATTTCATCGAAATAGAAATGAAAAAAATTGAAGGAAAGCAAACTTCTGAGGGAACGTCCAGGGAACTACCTTTTCCAACCAGTCAGATTTCTGCTAGTATAATTAATACGATTAAATTCTCTATTGGTATTTTCCTAGAATCCTGGGAAGGAATGTCGAGAGTGTAGACGAAGAAATGGTCTCCGCCAAAGTTTCCAGGTCAGGTCGACAAAGATTCAAAAAAGGAGTGAAAAATCCACTCCCTACTTTCTTCCTCGATTGTTTAGAGAGGTGATCATAAAATCGAAAATTTTCTGGGGTTGTGTCGAATTTGGTTTGAATTGAATGAAGACGTATCGCAACAAAAATTATGAAAGACAATATTTAAAAAATCGGAATGTGTGTGCTATAAACAATTTCAATTATATGTGAAAGTTAAAATTTTGCACTCATGCTAACAGAGCTGCATGTTTGTTGTTAATTCATGTCATACTGGTTATCGTTACTTGGATAATATTCATTAGCTTTAATGGTGTTGGAAAATAAAACATACATTATAAGTCCGTTTCATTTCCAAGAATCTTCCTGATAACAGTCACAAGACGCGATTTCGTTTCCAGAAACAGCAGCATCTATTGTGAAAACCCGGTTAATAATAATAAACATCGAGAACGAAACCGAGATAACACTTTATTGACAAGAATGTGATTAGATGATGTATTGGAATAAGGAATAATATCTCAATTACGGCTCTTTCAACACTTGGCTGACTCCGAAGACCTTGGATGAATTGACTGAGATGTGAACTTGCAGTTTCTATTTAAATCGAAGCCGGCCTGTCGATGATTTATGGAATCTGGGATCGTTGAACTGATTCGAATTGCCTCCATTCATTTATCTCGGCGGAATATTATGGAATTACCCTATTAGATCACTGAGCTGCCGCTGTGACTGACCTTAGCAGAAGTGGAATTGCCTCGGATAAAGAGAAATTAAATTGGGGACTCTTCATTCAGATCTGCCTGGCCTATCTTTCCAATCTACCAGTTCGAACAAATCGCAATAATAATATATTGTTGCTCTGAAAACAGAACAAGTGCTTGTTGTATTTTATATTACTCTTTCCCTTATTTTATCCATGAGATGTGCTATGTCATTTCAATGTATAACTTCGGCTTTACCTGCTCCTGTACGTGTGCAGCCCGTGGCGTTTCTTATAATGATGTTATTATCATCATCAGGAGGGTTAGAAGATTGAGAATCAGATCGCCGTTTTTTTGAGTACCGTCTCATCCAATCTGGCATCATAAAGAGATTATGACATAAGGCCAAAACGCCTTCGAAACACACCATTGTATCCAACCCATCAATTAGTTCTCCTAGTTTTCGTTTCAGCATACCTTCAGAAGTGACGATCAGTCACTAGTCATTATAAAGGTGGCTCTGACGCGAAGCAGGTACATCTAGAACGAAAGGCCTATTTTCGAACAACTGGGATCGTTTCCTAGAATTTCTTCGAATTTGACACATTCATCGTTTTCAGGTTACAACATTTTACCATCTTTGAAAAGTGACATATTCTACCGCCATTATGGGGACTTTCTTGGTTGGGTGTAGAACAGTAGCGTCTCAGGCATTTGGTACGGATTCAATTTGGACAGTGCGGCAGTGCATTGAAATAATTCATCTGAACAAATATTAAGCAATAAATGTTTAATTTTCTAATCATTTCTTATATTGTTCCTCTCTTATTAACCTCGAAATGTTGAATGTCAGAGCGAACCTTGATATGTACAGGGTGGCCAGATTTCGATGATTTAGTACTACATCTCCTAAAATAAAACAAATAGAAAAAAAAGCAATGAAAGAAGAAACATAAATTGCGGAATACCGCAAGTTGCGAATTTGGCCAATTGTTATAATTCGCTATAACTTCCGCAGTATTGTGACTACGCTCTCGAGATAAAAACATCCTTTGGGAAGTTTTTTCAGATCTTTTTAATGGTGCTATCAAATTTCATTACCTATAGCCTCAAAGTTTAGCAATTAAAAAAATTCCAAAAAACCATTTTTCGATCGACAAAGGGAAGTTTTGATTTTTATTTATGTCCTTCAACAGAGGAGGCCATAGAACCAGATATTTCACAATTGTAAATTGTCATATTGATTGATATATTAATACAGACTCCGGGGGTGTTTTTTGTTCTTGTTGTTTTTGTTTCTTCTGTGATTTCTCTGCCTAATTAGAAAAAGAACGGTATTTAGCTAATGAGAGCCCGCTTGAAGATTGTTGACCAAAAAGAATTTTTATGAAATTTTGATATAGAATGAAATGGGATTTATATCATAATAAATATTCTTTTAATTGTCTAAAAAAAAATCTATTGAAAAATATCATAGCACACTTTGGTATCCATTTGAAAATTTTTTTTTCAATTTCTCTCAGATTTGAAGCAGCACTGAAATTTCGTTAGCACCGTTAAAAAGTACTGCTCTGGGAAGATGTTTTTATTGTGAGAGCTAAGTCACAATACTGCGGGAGTTATAGGGAACTAATTATATTAATTGGCCAAATTCCAAAGTAACCCTGTTGCGTTCTCGGTTGCGTTAGGCTGAATTGAGTAGATGTAAATTATTTGAGGTTAGGTTAAAATTGGTCAGGTATGTTCTTGACAGTTAGTTCAACTCATATGTGAGTTGAACCCTACGCCACCACTGGATTCTCAGGTTTGTCTAATCTTCCGGAGCGACTTATTTATATCCACTCTCCAAGTTCGGAAACTTTTTTTCCTTTCATGTCGAAGACGGTAAACAAAAGGAAATAAATCACGGTCCGACTTTATAATAAAAGAATAAGAAAACTATTGTTGTTAATCTCATTGCGCCTTCTTAGATGAAACTGATTAATTCGTCTTCATTTCTATCTTCTTTGTTCACTGTTCATTAGCGCTGGAATTCGATCTCGGAACTGTGATTCAATCGAGTAACAACCAGTTTTTCTAGTCGTTTTGAGTGTTTGAGATCTAAGAGTAGAATGAGATAACTATACATATTCTGGGAAAAAGCTTTCGTATCATAATAATTGTTCGATAGATAATTTCGTTGTCTAATTTTCATTGGAATAAATTACTTATTCCGAGTCTACTTTTTTCACCAAATTCCTCGAAAATATGTTGCTTTCTTGATGATCTAATAATTCTACAATTCCCTAGATTCAATATATGGACTTGGGGTCCACCTGATGAAGGTTCTGTGAGGCTATAAATTGAATAAGTATCTTGATGAACTAATATTTTCAATTTATCTATGTTTCAGGAATTTTTTCGGTATGGCCTCCATAAAGGCAAAAATTTTTCTGTTGCCTTTTCTTTTTCCTAAAGTTCCACATTCACACTGGAAAATGTTTATTAAATGAATTTCAAATATGAAATACAAATTTTCATCTGTATAATAATACAGATGTAAATTTGAATTTGTCGAGTCAACTCAAAAACTACTGCAACGATTTCAGCATAATTTCTATTCGACAGAGCTAGTCCCTACATTCAACTTAACTGATTGTTAACACATACTTTACTCTATATGTATTGAAGATTGATAATGAAATAAGCTTTCAGTAAACAATTTTCATCAGAATGGTCCAGACTGTTATATTCAATAAAGTTCAAAATTTTTAAACAAAAGATATGTGCACAGGACAACGTCTGTCGGGTCCGCTAGTGTGCTTATATTTAATAAAATTTTCGATGTTTCATTCAAGAGATATGATTGATTCAATATTCTTTAAAATCTTGGAGGTATGTAACTATCGATGAAGAATGCAAATTCTCGAAATGCAGTTCACCGTGCAGGACGCAGCGTATTCTGAGAAAAACAGCAATATCGCTCGAATCCTGAAAGCCAATTTGCTCGGTGGCCATAAGCCATTAAAATAAATTACGAGGCAACATGAGTTACGAGTTAATTACGGGAATTATAGTGCATAATTCATTAAATTCAAATTAGTCAAACATGATCATCAACACTGCTGTTCCCCGATTTCATCAATTATTGTTGCAATAACGCTTTCTGCTTCAATGCTGACGCTGCTCGTCTACTAAATTGCGATGAAGTACCGGCCGAGGTTTATGATGAAGCGAGAGTATTTAAGCGGTTTAAGGATTTCTTACTTCGAAATATAAAAGTGAACTCTTTTTTATTGCGTACTATTATTGCAGAATACGCTATCTCTTCCCCCGATACTTTCTGAAGGAAAGAACATGGTCAAGCGGAAAATGCAAATTGCAAGGAATGACTTCTGTAATAATCTGGGTTGTATTCATATCTTAGAAGAAATTTTTTTTTAATCTGCAATTTCTGCTGAAACTTTCACAATGAACACTTATTATTAGTATAGGTATATTTTGTGGTTTTTGGAGGGTAGGTTTCTGGTGTGGAAAAAACAAAAGTCAAGGGTGTTTCAAAGTCGGGTGATAATCACTGATTCGATAAGATAGGACATGCCAATGGGTTAGTAAATATGTTGATTTGCTGAATGAAGGATCGTGCAACAATGGTACATCAACAACATTTTAATTTTGGTGTCAATAGATCAGAGGGAGAACATCTTTGAAAAACTGTCAAAATAATACTTTTCAGAACAATCTCCTTTGATGAAATGGAAAATCCAGAGTGAATATTAACCCTTAACCACCGTAGTGCAAAAACAGTAACACTTTCACCGTGGTGCGGTCTGCGAGACCGCGCGTGGAAATACAATCATAAAATATATTAAACGCGGATATTTTTATAGAAATAATTGTTTTTAATCAAGATCTGCTTTCTAACAAAAGAATGAACTATTTTGTTTCTATTTATTTCAGTCAAAATTGTACAATGAGGAGAAAATATGCTGAAACTTGAATTTCAGTTCATGTTCTCAGAACCTCCAAATATTATACAATTAATGAAAAACGCATCTATGAAATATCAAAATATTATATATTCCCAAAAATAGAAATATCAAGGATTACAATGACAGAAAATCATTCATGTAATCCTAAAAAAACACTAAAATTGCAAGCAGTGAACATCTCAAATATTATACCTACAATTTTTACAAATTTTACTAGTTCATTCCAAACAAGTCGACTTATGACAAATTATGCAAAGATATAATGTCTTTTTTTTAATTCTGGGTGGTCAAGTGTGTTGTTCTTTTTTCCAATTTTTTTTTCATGAATTTAGCTTCACTCAACACAGGAATGGATCACACCGCTTATTTCAAGAGTCCGGAAAAACACCATCGGCCACATCTGAGGACGAATGCTGGTAGAACGTTTAGAACACTTTCCATCCAAAGCATAAACTCTTCTGTTTGTCGAATTGTAAAATACAATAATTTCAGGTTTTGCGAAAATTCATCTGAATACCATGTATGCATTGAAGATATCTGTAGCGATGCTTTATTCTTCTTGGGGACGTATGATACTAACCTTATATTTTTTGTGAAGCTATACAAAGTTGAATTGGATTCTCTATTTTGTTGTGGAAGAAAAGCCAATCGAGAAGCCAATAGTATTTCAATTATATTTTTTCATAGTTCCGAAGTGAATTTTCTCTAAATTTTTCTGCCAATTCTAATCATGAAAACCAGTTATCACCTGTTATGTTTCGGTTCGTGTGGAATATGGAAGGTATATCATTCATTTTTTAAGCTTCAAACGTTACGAATGATTTCCAAAGTAAAAAAATTGTTCTCCGAATCTAGAGAGAACGAAATTCGAATACAGACACTAACACCGTAGTCCGGTCTCACAGACCGCTCCGTAACTTCAAATACGTTTTTCTCGCAAACCGTTACTGCCAGAATTTTCTCATTGCAAACATTGACGGAGGATGCGACCATTTGAAGGTAATGTAGCGATAGTACGATAAAATTTAAGTGTGTATAAGTTAGAGCGAATCAAATTTCTGGCGCGGTCTCACAGACCGCACTACGGTGGTTAAGGGTTATGTATCGAATAAAGTTATCTCAAAAAATCGTTAAAAACCAGACATAAAAAAATAACAATCATCTAAAGATATTCATCGACAAATTTGGGAAAAGGGTAGGAAAAACTCGCAAATTTTTTCACGAAATTGATGTGTTACACATAACCTTATCTATTGAAGAATCAATTACGGTAGATAATAATTGCACGGACTTTTCTTACATTTTGATGCGCCATGAGGAAGGACTTCTGTTGTCGAAGAACTTCCATAATGGGAAATGTGAATAGTTACTTATAAACATTTTATATAGAGATATTCAATTATCGAGAACCATAAAATAGAATATTCAAGTTACCAATAACGATGTATGGGTTACTTTGTTGTAGTGACTCAAACAACGGAGCATAAACATCAACTAATTATTGACTATTATTATGCTAACCATCTGAAATTTATGACGTATAAAATTTATCGAAGCGTTTATTATGAGAAAACTTGGTTGAGTAATTAATTCGAAATTTTATTTCGTTTCTTAGAAATTTACTGTATGAATTTTTTCTCTGTTTATCGGGAATTTAAAGGGGTACAGTATGATAAAAGAAAATTCATATCGCTTTCCCCAAGAAATCGTCGAAATAGTGGTGCACCTTGCCCGAAATTATAGTAAAATAGAATTGGACTGATGGTTTTTTTTTAATAATAATGGTATTTATTTCCAGAATCATTTTAAAAGGTGGACAATGAAATGGGAACATACCAAAATATAATTAATTAAGAGAATCGCCAATCATCTACAACAAAACTTTTCAAGTTCAGCAAAAGAATACGGTTCACAACATAAATAAGAAAACTGTCTTACGAAATCGATTGTAATTTGATATATTTCCAATATCCTTCGGCAGGATAATGTATAATTCAACTCCCATATATAGTAAACTCTCTATCGTATCAAAAAGTTTGTGTACTGGATTATCGTACCCTTCTTGTTGAGTTGCTTCTATGAATGTTGTATTTTTTTCCAAAATTTTGAATTATCAGAGAAGCGAGTTGTTCAAAATTGAAGAAGTTCTTATTTGTATCAAGATTTGGAATACCATAACAATAAGGTTGTTTCCCTTTTGTTTTCTTCTGAGTATTAATTGTTCGCTCCAACATCATCGGCGATTTTTTTTCTCTCTTTCTTCCATTATAAAATTGATAATACGGAAAACGTAATGTTGCCCTAGTACTAATCATTTTCATAGCTCGTTAGTTGACTTATGGGGAAACATACCAATTGCTAATGCAAGTCTTGATCATTGACGTATACCCACTAATTTTTCTACCTACTTTCTCACTATTAGCTCCAATAGCCAATCTTTGGCCGTTTTTACACAACCTGAATATTATATTATGGAAATGATTGAAAAGAGAGAGCGAAGCAAGATATGTGGCTACCCGCCCTTATTTTGGGTGATATTTGTGTACAAAGTATAAGAAATCGTGACATTTCAGTTGCAAATTTTCAATGTTTCATTATAGTTTTATAATGCAGAAGAGATGACGACTCTTCCACAATCAAATCGACATGCTTCCACACAATGCTACGTTGAATTATTCAATTCATAAATCAGATGCGTTTAATAGATTATACGGTATAATGAATGTTATAAATATTAAATCATTCTCATTCCTCAAACTGTCAGGGTTCTCTCCACAAATCTCCGAATCTTCCATCATAATCTCACGAACATATATGCATGATGCATCGTGTCTTCGCTCGGATCGACAATGGGTTAGTCCTCGCCTCCGATACAGCAGCCTGGCTCCTGTACCTACTCTAACAGATAAGTAATTGAAACCGTGTTTTCAATGGTCTCATTCATATCTGTCGTGAAGAAATACACTCGAAATGAATATTGTAATTGACTATTTGTTCTTGTTAAGGCTAACGCGTGGACTAATTCGAGCAGTGTAAATAGACTGAGAATGTAGCATGTTCTTCTTCGATGGAGTTTGAAAATTTTCTAGGAAATATATGACGCAGTTATACTTTATCGACTTGATTTCATGTTGAATGCTGTTAGATTTTGGCGAATTTTTTTGTCCATTGTTTAAGTCACGAAAAATAGTAGAACTTAATTTTTTCTAATATTGTCAAAATTTATGTTCAATAATGTCCAAACCTTTTTCATCCTCAGATTCCTTCAACAATGAGTCATATATCCAATACTTTCAATTTCTACACATATAACAAAAACCTTTGGACTTAAAATCTTTTCTTCAACTGATTTCAACTAGACAACAACTTTGAATTACACTTGGATTATCATACCTACGTCCTCGTGCAATGAAACGTGACACAAAGAACGCTTGTTATCGTCTTAATCCTTAATCATACTTAAAATACCCCTGTACGTGTCAATCCTAGAAATGACGAAATTAAAGGCCAAGGTCCCCGTTGTCCGTGAATTAAACTGCGTTTTTGTCGTTATGCTAACAGCTTCCATACTGCTGGATTTTTATTGTTGGCTTTGCTCGTTATGAATTAATGATACCTCCAATTAATATTTCAATCCGACGATGTAGATGGCTCATTATGGCAAGAATTCACACTGGTATCAACACTTGCTCATGAAACAAGGCCCCTATTATTACTCAATTATTTAATATCGTCATCTGTATTCGCATAAACACCAACAAGAGTGTGTTTGTCTTATGATTCATTTGACACTAATGGAAGTTCCTTTTTTCATCAGATTTCATCATTCTTATGAATGCGTTTTATGTTATCCTCATTTGGAAAGGTCAATTTAAGTTTCGCGAGCAGGGTTTCAATTTACAAACGTCTCTAACTCCATAAATCATTTTGTAAAGTATGAATTTCATAGAAAGAAAAGAAGAAAATAATTTAATTCAATTTTCTGTCAGGAAATATTGGACTGTGGAAAAAAATTTATAATTGTTGGAATATCCAATAGCTCCACAAATTCGACTTCGTAAGATATAAACAAAAATCACTGGACTTAGAATTATGACATGTTGAAAATACGATAAGAACCAATAGCCGGTCAGGAAATAAATATATGGCCTCTTCGTGGGGTACCTAAACTGTGTTTCAGCTGACTTGTGTATTTCCTTCGGGATATATTCAAAAAACGTTATAGTTAGAAAGTCTTTCGGCTAAGGTTCACGTGAACAGAAGTTCTTCCTCGTGCATTTAATAAAGAGTGAAATTAAAAGTTTATTCCACAATTTGTGTTATCAGTAATCAAACCTGAATCTTCCACCCTCATGTATCCAATAATACTATATAAATATTTTTTGTTTCGCCACATGCGATGCACAGCAAAATTAAGTTACACTAGGTGGCGTAAGCTTCATTAGATATTATATGTATTTGAAAGGGCGTTCAGCGGCGATAAGTTTTCGACAACCTTGCACCTTGCGCAAAGGTAATAGGCCTAATACAATTAGTGCCCCGTGCACTGGCAACTTTGTCAAGCAACTATTTAGTTGCTTTGAAGAAATTCAATGGGAAAACACGGCAACTTAAAAGTCGCCCGTGCGCAGGGCCGCATTAAATACTAAATAGTTGCATCAACAAAGTTACCAGTGCGCTCTGAGCTTACAGTAGGTGGTGAGAATATCGTAGCGGCAAATGTATTTGAATGAAAATTTCTCTCGCTATGAAATTTTTTGTTGCTCGCCCTCGGGCGAACGTTCTAGGCATGGTAGAGCAGACTATGAAAGTAATACGAAGGGCACACTCACCGAGACAAATCAAATTAAGTTTTCCCTCAACAATCATGAATTAAAATCCTATATAGTTATAGTTTTTCCAAGGCAGAATAACTATATAGGATTTCAATTCATGATTGTTGAAGGAAAACTTAATTTGATTTGTCTCGGTGAGTGTGCCCTTCGTACTTTCATAGTCTGCTTTCCTTACATGTTGAATTCTATTGCAGCCTGAAGAAGGATCAAATTGGATCAGAAACTTTAGCGAAATAAAACGTTTTTGAATAACCTTTGTAATGAAGCTCGGCTTCTTATTTAATTAAATAACCGATTTTCATTTAAAGATATTTCATAAATTTTCTGGTTCCGGAATTATTTCCGAATGTGTGGAAGAAGGCCGTTTATTCCTGTTAATGTTTATTTCATTTTTTCTACATATTAGAAAAACATCCGGTAGTAGAAGATCGGTCCTGAGAACGGCATTTTTTCACATATGGTCTAGTTTGAAAACGCATTATTGGAGTCGAAAATTCCAGAAATTTTCGACGACGCAAGTACAAAGTGCATCCCCTCCCCAGAGGTTATAAAAGACGGGGTTTTCTTCAGCCAGAATTAATTGCGATTAATTCCGTTTAGATGATAGATGTTTGAAATTGCGTTTAGATTCCGATCATTTCCGTTTTAAATTCCGTTTGAATTGGATTTCGAGTTTTTTTTTTGAGTTGAGATTGCGTTTTGGATTCTTGCTTTGAATTTTCGAAGTACCGTAAGTAAACCAAAGAGACCGATATTTGACTGGCCCGGTTGTGTAAAACCGCATATCGCCGTTGTCTCGTTAAACACCACGAGTATACGGACGAATTTTTACCTACCTCAAAAAGGAGGCGAAATATTGAACCGACGAACACTAAGTTCTGACCGTTCAACTTGGCCATTCAGATTCTGGGATCAATAAGTACATATTAATTCTGGCTAGTTCTGATCGGGAAAACGTTTTCAACCGTGTAAGGTGCTCACAATCAGACCTGTTGTATCACTTGTATTTTCTTTCTTTTATCTGTGTCATAAACTCTTAATATTACTGGTTTTATACTTCACCTTTCTCCCGGCATTTCCCGATTAGGAAAGTCATAGTTTTCCCCTTCTGGGAAAACAGAAATATATTAACAGAGACTTTACTCTTGACTAGCAAATTATCGCTAACATCCTAGATAAACCCGAATCCTGTCTTCGACTAGAGACTACCCAGGTAGGTTTGCTATTTTCCCCTATTTAGCCGTTTCAGTACTAAAAATAGCTGGCGCCCAAGCAACCCCGTTTTCCAAGAGAAACTCAGCAGAAAATTTGGTGGCCAGACATAATTAGAAGGATTGATAAATGGCGGCGGCACCGTTACAAAAATGGCGACCAAACCACATCACACCTTGTACTGCCAAATCCGAAAACCAGTGTTCATTTGATATTTTATCAATTTCGAAGATATGTCATATCTTTTCGAACGACAATTCCAATTTCTCACATCTATTAAAATAAATGAAATATGTAACATGACTCAAGAACTACAATATACCTTTTGTTTTCCCCACCTTCTTCTTCTTTCGATGATTTATAGTTCTATGGTATTAAACGAAGTTTTCTTCATTATTTTTGCATTTTATCATGATTGAGAGATCAGACATTTTTACAAATTTAATTCATTTTGAAGCAGTAATCCTCTGAAAATACGGCATAGATTGATATTTTTATCGCTTGAAGACATGACAAAACATTAGACCAGTTTCCCATTTTATCGAAACATGAATCGGGAATCATCGATGATCAAACCCGAATGAAGCAACCGAAAAACGAGAGAGGCATGAAAACGAAAGCCACCTGTGGACCACAGAGTATAATCGAGTTGTCGAACGGTTAAAAGGCGCGTCTACCAACAGACCGAGCGGGCCAACGGTGCGACCGTAGGAACGAGAGAAGGCGAGTGCAAGCAACCCCGCGGTATCACGATGACCATGAATTATAGAGGATGGATTTCACAACCATAAATCGTGTACATCCCCGACTCAGATAGCATCTGACCTCCAGATACAAACAGAACACGCCCACGAGATTCTAGACAACTAAATCAGTTACCTTTAGATATAACTCTCGATCGGGCTGCCGTGTTCCATGATGAGATGCACAGACACGACCTGGCTCTTGGTTGGACGCCAAATACCACACTATGACAATCTGTGGAGTCAAAGAACAACAACGCCGTAACGTTGTTAGAGATTCTCGCTATCAATTCAACACTCCTTATGTTAAACTTGAGTGAATTATGGTAGTGTAATTGACAAGGGGTTTGTTCTTTTCGCAAATGAATTAACTAATAGCCCCATCTCATATTGCATTTTCATAAAAACCATTGAATATGTATATCAGCACCTCAGAGGTAAGGTGTCTTAAGTCACAATATCAAAGTCGGCGAAAAGAGAGATTTTTCAGTTTAATTATTGCTTCAAAGAATGTTTATCGCTATTTTATAATGAATTGATGTACCTAGGAAGTGAAATCTGTTTTTCACTAGTTAGAATTTGATAATGTGAATGCAATATTGTAGATAAATCGTGTCTGAGAAAAATGTGACTTAAAACACTTTACCTCTGAGGTGCTGATATATTTTTGAATAGAAAATTGCTGAAACTACCGGGATTATGAATTGATCAACAAACAATTTTCAAACCCTGCATAAACTCGTAGAGATATGTATATTTTCATTTTAGGGATATTTTCCAAACGAAGAAGTGGAGGTTGAAAGTCTTTCTATTCGTTTTTATATTCATTGATGCAGCTAGAAAATTAAACATTTCCTTTTCTATTTCAGTGTTGTTTTTAGTTATAATTTTCGTTTTGTGGTTGTCAGTACTGACCTCCGATTCTATCAATTTTCCAATCAAATGAATTCAAATTCCGTAAACTTTCAAATTTCGTAAGTCACACCAACTGCCAAGATACAATACAAAAGTCACTAGTCTGAATTTTCATCTAAATTTAGAGAGTATTTCACAAAACTTGACTGAAATAGAGAAAATATCTTGTAATACTCGTGGCAGAAGGCAATTCAAACTATTGCGCATTCGTGTTGGAGAATAAGCCCATTTTTCAACTTGTTTTAAAATATTCTTAATTTCAGGATTGTAATATGAAGAGTTGCAGAATTGTTTTCGGTTATATTTTGCGTCAATTCAAATTCCGTAATGTGTCAATTTTCGTAACAGTCACACCAACTCCCACGATACAAAACAAAAGTCACAAGGATGTATAGTCTGAATTTTTCATTGAATTCCGAGAGTATTTCACAAAACTTTACTGAAATAGAGAAATTATAATCTAATATTCGTTGCAGAAAGCATGTGTTCCAAAAATCACTGGTACTCGTAATGGAATTTCGCATTCGTAATTATTGTAGATAATAGAAGCCCATTTAGCAACTTGTTTTAGATTATACTATTAAATCAAATTTGAAAAAACTCTTGTATGTTCTTCTCTGAAGTTTTATAGACTTAAGGCATAGAGACTGAACTTTTCGAGGATGATCTTATGGACTTAGTATACGAGGTGTCTCCAGAATTAAGGGTACTGATGCTCTCACAACCGTAGGAATTTTTTTAAATTTTCTGGCGACACTGTCGTATAGCTCTACTCCTAGAACAAGACCAGAACGAGTTCAGTACGTTGAGAACTGTGGTCGCGAGAATTTTTCCTTTTGAACATGTCGATCGAGTTTGCCGCGAAGTGCGAAATTCTCACCGTTAATACCCGTTAACTCGTTGCGAAGAAAAATCTTCCTCATGAGATTTTCAATTAGATTCGAACCGTTTCTGGTGAAGGCCGTATGAATCGTACCGGTGTAGACAGACGAAAAACGGCCTGACGAAGTTACATGACGATCGAGATGACGATCTATAGAGTGGAAGACCGTCGATTTTGACTGACGACATTAGGAAAAAAAGTCGATAATTTGGTCCGTGGCGATCGCATATTGACTATGGATGAACTTTCTGCAATATTTCCGTAACTGTCGAGTTGGGGATGATACTTGGGTTATACAATATCCGCCTGAAACCAAGAGACAGTACGAACAGTAAAGTCACAGAAATTCACCAAGTTCAAAACCACCATGTTCTTCGTAGGGAGTTATTCGTTCCCTTCTCCCATTGTTTAGTCAGGATCCTCAATTGTCGAATACATTCAATAAACTATGGTGAAACTACAATCAAAATCTTAACTCAGAAGTTATCAAGTGATAAACGAACACATAGACATTGATATTCATAATAGTAATAATTATGATATTTAGCAATGATCGAACTTTCGGCAATGAGGCTTCTTAAACAAGATGTCTCAAATTTATCTCCTCTCTTTGTCTGTATCATTCTGCAATATTTTTTTCATTGCATTCTTGTCTCTTTTTGAAATCTCTGGACGTTTGTTCGATAATTTGGTTTATTGTTTCGATTTCGAATGAGTCTATTCATTGCATTGTTTACGATTCTACTTTTCTCCGCAGAACTGTTCTTCTAATCATTCCGAAGTTTCTTTTATCAATAATAATAATCACAATCATAATAATAAAATAAAAACATTTTTTTATCAATTGTCCAGTGCTGAAAAATCAATACCTACTAGTACCCTAGTAGGCCTGTCAAGAGTAATCGATGTAAATCGAAATGATGCAATAAATACATGAAGGCAATATTCTAGTTGATGAGTTAGAATATTTGTATCTCTTATTCACGAACATTGTAAAGGTGCGTACAAACATGCTCCGAATAGAGTACCGAATATCGTCGCGTACACCGACGCGATCAACGAAAGTTCGCCAATATCTACACCCTGATCGCGGCGAGTTGCGATACGCTGTAGCACCCCGTCGTCCACACTTGGGTACGCGACGTGGTGCGGTACGATGTTCGGCGCATGTTTGTACGCACCTTTAGTCTAGTCCCGCACATGTCATTTCTTGGCGCGACTGAATGATCGCAATCCCCAAAAAAGCAATTCTAAAATCTATCGAGGAAAGTATGCAATTTCTATTATCCTCTTTTGAATCGTAATCCTGATATTCGTCTAGGATAACTGTAACTTCCTCTAGTTCAAGAAAAAAGGTAACCTATTTATGGCCAATGAGTATATAAGGATTGTGTTTGTAGATTCATCCTAAAAATAGAAAATGGAGTCATCCGGTTTAGCCCTTTTCGCATGACATTAAGTAGTTAAGTACCGGCCCCCAATATGTTTCTTTGTCGTGGCTTAGTGAGGGGCACTGATGAGCCCTATTAAGGCCGAAACTGGTCTATGACTTTTCCCATTATTGAATGATTGCGAAAATTTTCCGCATTCGTCAATTTAATATTACCCAGCATCCACATAAGACAATATTCTTCACGTTCTCTCAACTAGTTGTCTCAACTACTCGTCCATCCATGCATTCAACTTTATTAATGGTTAAAGTCACTAGAAAAGGCACTATTCAACTTGCCCTATTGGAGGAAATGAACGTACTCATACTCAGATACTTTATCGATACAATTATTGACAATGGCATAGACTGTGTTAGGTAGCTTATGCAAATAATGCCATCTGTTACCATCGAAACAAAGCGACATCGGTGCAGAAAGAACATGAAACACGTCCTAAAGCAACATAAACATCTTACACCAAATTAAATTCGCACATGTAGCACGAAACTCATATTTTAAAGTTAATCATGTCGGAATTTACATCCGAACGCGTTCCGAGCGAACGTTGTTTCGCATGCGGCATTGGACCGTGAGTATTTTAGTGCCAAAATATTATGTCTTCGGCATATTTTTCATAACGGAATATTGCAACACGTATGGGAATTGTTGTGGTTTGGACAGGTCAGACCTTCTCCTGAATGACTTCATTTGTTCGGGGTTAACCCAAACAAGAACATATGGACGATAAAAACACAAGGTGCCTCACGGACAAGTGCTATTGGTTTAGCCAACAGTCTTACTTATTAAGAATATTTTTCATTGCCCGTTATTAACTTCTACTGTATTTCGAAGATATTCTATAACCATGAGAACAGTGTGAAACTAAGATAATCTCCCACGATTTAGTTCTACAAGAAGTGGCGGAATAAACGAATTTGCGACGCAATTAGAGGAAAAAAAAACTCAACTACATTGCCATGGAGCTCTTGTGAATTTGATCCAATAAGTGTGGAAGTATTAAATTGAAATATCTCAAAATATGCTTTCCCATTCATAAAATTCGTATCAATTTGGATACGGATTCGCAAAAATTTCACTTCCGAGGTATACTTCAACTTTACTAATACAGACCTAGTATAATATATTTGAGTTTTGGGGATAAACCTTGAGAAAGCATATACAGAGCAATTAAATAAGAGCTATCCAAAACCACAAAATTCTTGATCAGTAATTATCAAGAAAAAATGAAAAACCACTTCAAAAAACATATGAGGGAGGACGTCTTTTTGTTTATATGTAGCCGTAGACGTTATAACTCTGGCTACCTTTACCAATTTCTTAAATGGAGCACCCTATACATTATTGCAAGAGGATTACAATACTGTATAATACATAAGTGAGCTTATTTGTCGACATTCTTGAATAATTCGTTGATTATAATATAGAGATGCTGGCTGAGTGGCATAAATTTCTTGATTTTTCGCTTGTGTATCATACTTTTTTGTAATCGCCTTGTAGTGGAGATGACAACAGTGCAATAATGTATAGCGAGTACAATTTTCAAAAAATGGGAGGGGGTAAGTTATAATATATATAGGTTGAAAATCGTCCTCCTTTATATAATTTTAGACTCGTTTTTTTCATTTTTTCATGCAAGCCATGTCTTCAGAACAAGTGAGTGTACTGAATCGCCAATTTAATCTCTAAAAATTAGCATTAGATTCGTTGCTAGAAAATATTATAAATTACGAATGATTAATTCCTCCTGCATATTGAATTGTTTCAGAAAGATTCTAAAAGCTCCCGGATCGACATTTTTCATTTTTTGCCACCTACTTATATTGAAATATCAAGAAGGAAAATTGTGTTTTCTAATTGGGGGGACACGCCTTGAAATGTCCTATTTTCTGTTTCACTCATGAGAACTATATCAAGAAGAAGAGAGAAACGCCAAATGGGGATTTTCGTTATGAATAATACATAACAACAAAAACTTTTACAATTTATCCCATTGTTATTCTTCGACAATAAAAACTGAAATTCTCCTTTCGGTCAGCCGAATAAAGTTATATTTGCTGAAACAATGAGAAGAAACTGGGAACAAAAAGAAAACGTCATAAATCGGGAACAGACGGGCCATCAAGCCTGAGTTGCCAGTTCGTTGCTTGCAGAGGTTGGTTCCCACTTATTCTGTTCTTTCGCTTATGTGCTTCAGAATTACAAAGGCAATTATGAAACTGGTATTTAATTACATGGTACAACGTACAAAAACAAGATGCACCATCAAGAGATTTATAAGTGAACTAAAAGTGACTCTTTGGCGCAGCATGTTGGTGTTGACTGCTGAGTGAAACGTGATTGATTTGAAACAGCTTCAGGCCATTTGAACAGTACATCTATAGGAATTTTTCGAGAATGAATTAATACTTCGCCACATAATGGTTACAATGTTATTGAATCTCTGTTGCAGGTATATTTCCAGAAATACAACGATTTTTCGTATGGTGATAATCATTTGACATACCAACCTAAAATTTGAGAATTTTCATGCATAAATCTACAAGTTATTAACATTGGAATAAAGCCCTATTTGAGGAAATTTCAGATTTCAGATGAATTTTCTGACATTTTTCGAACAAATCTTGAATTTTTGCCAAGAAGTATTCTCTAACCAAGCTACTACATAATAAAATTTCAAATGTTTATCTCGAATCTTTGTCCGAGATATTCAGAACGAACAGTCTTCGAGAATCACCTTGTATAATTGTCCCAACAGAATTCTAATTACTATTCCTTCTGATAGAGTTCCTGGTTGAATATTCCCAGGATTATATGGTGTGTTATAAAACTTATCCTTATACATTTGTATAATATATCCCTTACAAACTGGACTTTGTAAGGGACATTTCAAATGGAATTCAGTTGAAGCTCATGTTGTGTTTTGCACGTCTCATAAATATCCTTTACAACTCGCTTTACAATAATAAAGGGAAAATGTTGTTTGGGCTAAACTGCACCATATTTCGAATTTTTGAAAGAATGGATTGTCTCAAGATGGTACAATAATCAATTACAGTATTGACAATGAGAAAACAAATGCAGTATCTGTTGTGATTCATTGTTGGCGAAGAATGTTTCATAACTATTTTATTTACTCTTTGTAGATTCGTGAAACATTCAAACTCCTTTTACTGCTGAATACTTTCAATGAGCTCTAATGAATAAAAGTTAAGACCTAATTAAATGAAGATTAGCAACTCTTTTCATCTCTTTTATAATCTTGTAGCTCCAACTTTTTCTCTCGGAATTTAACGACATCTATTTAATGAAAGCCTCGTCGATATACTCTATTAAAAACAGATTCACTGGGGCAACTCTTATTAGTGGAATAGCAACTTGATGGCCCATAATTCGGTCAAAGCTTTGACAAGTTAATTAATATTATCATCACTTTCGTATTCTTTTGATTCAATCGTTTTCATTTTCTTGTTCTTTATCGATTATTTTTCTTTTTTTTTTTCAGGTGAGTCATTTGCCAATTGAATCATCGGTCAAGATTATTCGTAAGTCAAATAAACCTTTTAGTTAATTAGAGAGAGTATCCAGATATTAACTGCGATGTGCCCATTATTGGAGGCCTCTGCATTTTTCTGAAATTTCACATGGAGTAAAAATCAATTAGAAAATTTTTTAAATGATAGGATTATCTTTTACAAGAGGATTATAAAAAAATTTTTCATTAAAAAAATATGGGAATTTCAGATCCTTACATTACATAATTCATTATATATTGGTTCAACATACTATTTCTAGGTGTATAAAGTTATTTTTTCTATTTCAGTATCGTAATGAGTTCATATCAGTACTAAGAGTAGTGCTGCAATGAACTCATTACAGCATTGTTTTCAGTTATCTTTTTAATTTTGCGGTTGTCAACACTGACTCCCGATCCTATCAGTTTTCAACACACGTCAATTCAAATTCCGTTATATGTCAATTTTTGTCATACCAACTGCCAAGATACAACACAAAAGTTACTAGGATGTATAATCCAAATTCTTCATTGAATCGTGTGTATTTCACAAAACTTGCCTGAAATAGAGAAAAATGTCAGCTAATACTCGCTGCAGAGGGCAATTCCAACACTCATGTGTTCTAAATCTCACTCCTTTTTAGATTCAATTTATTTTCATTGAATTCAATGTTTTTCTCTGATTCAAAATATTAATGCTGATTCTTCTCTCAGTGTTTTTTTCTATCGTCCATTCATTTTCAAATTGCTTAAAACGCATACTGTGAAAGAAACGATAAACGAGGTTTATTATTAGAAGTAATAAACCAAAAACCCTCAGGGAGGAATGTAAATCTTAATGTTCTGCAAAAATCTTAAGTGCGCGCCGGCAATTCTAGCTAATCTTCTAAAATAGCGCTAATCACTGCCAACTCCCAGCAATAACAATGGCAGTTTCTTCTGCGGAGCCTACTAATTGAACGTCGCAATATCGAGAACGGCCGAACAGCCGCAAAAAGCGGCCGTGGTCAGAGATCGGAACAAGTGTTCTCGAACATGTCGACAGCACATCGCAGAAACCAGTGTGACGTTTTTAGAGCATTGTCGGCATCGCTTTGTGGCTGGCTAGTGAAGCGTCGCTCGCATAGGTTGTTTAATGCGGAGGATATCAAGAAGAAACAAAAGATCTCAGCGGAGACAAGCCGAGCATTGCGTGTTAATAATGCTGATTAGAAGCATTCGTAGATTACTTATAAGGGATATGTCATCAGTTACCTCTATTTCATTTATATTCAACGTGATGACTGGAAGAAGAAAGGTCTATTCCATGACAGATAATTATTTTTTCGCTCGTCGCTAATGAGTCAAGTCAATACAAGCTAACGTCAATCAGCGACACGACGTATATATTCCTAATTGGACGAAAGTATGGACATCCCTGAATGAGGGCTTCAAAGAACACTCCGAAAAATATTCTGAAAAAAGATATTTTATTTTCCTTCCATTATTAATTTTGCTCTAACTACTCAATGTACATATTCCCATCTTCGAAGGACACTTTTTCAACATGATTGAATAAAACAAATTAGAAGCTCAATAAAATAATATTATTGATCAATTATTATGGTTATTATTCATCATTCTGTAAAATATTGACGTTGGTGAGAAAATTACAGCATAATGTAGTTGTTTCAAGGTAGAGGTCATTTCAAACATTTCCTAGGATGAACGTGGAAGTTATTGAGATTCATAAACATAAGGACAACATGAACAGAAAAGATGAAAAGTTCTTGGTACATTGCGCATGGTTGCCAAACTTAGACAGGATCCGCATCAAGTCGATACGGAGTGAGAGCGGTGGAACAATCGAAAGCGTACACGTCAACTCACGTCTTTCTCCCTCTATAAGAGGAGCTTTAAATAACCGCTCAGAATTGAACCCTAGAACATTCAAACAGTGTCAGCAACTCAGCGGTAGAGTTACAATCTTAGACCAAGAATCATTTGAAAATGCCTACCGCAGATTTAGGCGATATGATCACGGCCAATGAGCCCGGAAGAGTCTCTTAATGTCAAATAGAATTCATTTTGCATCACCTCCTTGTCCCTCAGCTATTAATTCTTTATATCTAATTTGTCTTGTTTTTTTTATATACTTGTTTTCAGCGAAGCTTACTTTAAATCGATGATTTTTTTATTTCGACTTTTCGATTTATTTTTTTCCTTCACTTCCTCTACTGGCCATTACATTTCATATTTTTTTGTTCTCTTCATTCCTTTAACATGTTTAGTCCTTATGCTTCATTTTTTTTTGTCCAACAAATTTCTTCTATTGGCGGTTATCCAGGTTGTTCACATTTTGTTTACAATAAGTTGAGATTTCTGTGTTCCTCAAACTCAGGCTTTCTAATTAAACCTAGAATCTTCCGTTACCGTATTGTTAATTGATTGAATATTATCTTACACGCCCTGTCCATTTCGACAAGAACCAGAGGTGCTGTTATCCCTTTTTTGCTTTCATTGTCATTATTTATGTATCAGGGTTTACTTATTTAGCTCAGTCTGTTTTCACTTCGACTTCCTTAATTTCGTTAATAATACACAAATTCATTATTTCCTCGTTTTCCAATTACAAGGCGTAATTCCTTTTATGTGTCATCCAATCATATCTCAGAAACTCAGAACTCTTATTACATTTTGAAGAGTACCGCTGAATTTTTATTTCATCTTAGTTTGATTGCAATTCCCAACCTCGTTTTAGTGCCTTTAATCGATAAATGTCAAAATCAAAGAGGTTCATTTATTGTCATCAGGGTATGAAGAGCTTAAACTTGAACTTTGATTTTCGAAGGAGTTCCAAATAATACAATAGATATCACCTATACACTATGATCATTGCAGCCAAATGAAGTTACCTGATACAATTACAATAATCAAACAAACGAAGAACAAGAATTCGGATAATGACCAAAAATTCCCAATTCAGATTTTCAACCGTGAAGGCCCAAAACTGTAAAACGAGTACTTACAAATTATGAGAGATGAAAAAAAAATACATATGTAGAATTTTTCAAGGAATGTCAGAAAATATTGGCACCTTACTAAAAATCTCTCTAAAATAAACAGAAATTCATAGTCATATTGATTTCTTATCAGGGAAAGCTGATATACTAGTATCGTACTACTGTAGCTTAATGTGAAACTAAAAAGACATCGATCTGCAATAATTGGATCCTAATCTCATTTTACCGACTAAAAAATCTAAAGAATTGAATTCTGTGAAATACTGGAAAAGTTGTTTTCTGCATCAAGAAGTACCTATGATGTATATTCCCGTACCTTGAAATTCCTACTTATGTCTCCGGAAATCAGCCTTATTCTGTTATCTCATGAAGTGAAATCTCAAAGAAGCCGAAGTAAAAAAGTTCAGTAGTTTAAACGTTATTCTATTAAAACTCCATTAAATCCTGGTTTCAACAATCTTACGATTCCGTGTTTTACATCTGGTTAGCGGAAGAAAACAAGAAGTAATGAGGCTTTGAGTAATGATGATGATATTCCAGAGAACGGATGGGATGTCCTTTTTTCAAATTGCAAAAACAAGCGACTTGTCGCCAAGATCTAAGCCTAAATCGAATTCCAGCCATTCTGTCGCTTCTCGGTACCGGCAATAAATTACAAATTCTAAAAGTGATAATTACTTTTTTGTGGCTCATTGAGATTTTTCCGATATATTTACAATTTAATCAACGCGGTCTCCAGCAGCGCTGGTTAAAATAACATTAATTGCCGTTGGGGATTGAGCATTCCGACAAAAAAGAAGAAAATCGAATGTCCTGGCTATGTATCAATAACATGTTACTCCTCTTCTTGTACAACCTGTAAACATGCGAGCAATAAATTCCGTATAAATTTACATTATATTGGCAACGTTACCTTTTTGTTCGGGTAATGAACGATTAAGATGCGAACTTTATTAATTTTTTATTTCGGCCGCAAAGCCACGGAATCCTCTGCGGAATATTAACTGAGTGCGGCTCGTGAAGGTGCTCAGCGGGGTTGAGATTATGCGGAGCGTTAACCTCAAACCAGATTGTCTTGTGCAGAACTGTCAGGGTAAGAGACTGGTCGCTTGTGTTCAGCCGAGCAGGGATACAACCACTGATTGGGAATTTCACCTGACTTTCTTTCCATTGTGAGTAGTCCCGTAGAGAACAATCAAAACTGGGATCGGAGGGAGTGTAATAAACTATGAAATGTTTCTATTAACTACTTGATTGCATTATACCTATTTCGGTACACATTTCAATTCAGCAACTTGGGTTTGTGCTCAGCTGGAAGATCTAAGGGGGTTTCACTTTTCACTATATCATATGGAAATAAATTGAGGGCTTGTATTTCTATACGAACAACTTAACAACTGGCTTCTACTCGGGCTTCTAGGTTTCTTCTTCGATAGTTGCTGTTAAGAAAATCAGATAGAGAGCATATGCAGGGAACTCATTAAAACTAGAAAGTGTCATATATCACGTCATTGACATATAAGTCGCATCTTTCTACATACCGAAGTATCCTTCAAAATTTCCTGATGTATTTCTCATAAGCTATTGGAAGGCTGGAATCCCACTGAACTTGAACAATATTTTAGGGGTGGTCGTCGACACTAGTCGTATGTACATCATGAGTTTCTTGAGGGCAGATTATTACACCAACCTTCAAACTCTCATAAGTAAAAGGAAAGTTTTCTTGAGACATCAAAGATCTTCAGATGCATAATACATGCCAAGAGATGTAGTATCGCGGGACGTTCAAGGAAACCGACACTAACACTAACATAGTTTTTCATTGATCCTCAAGAATCACTTCAAATAAAAGATATTTCTCATCAGAGAGATGAGAAAAAGTTTAGAATAATTTTGACGAGAGGTCACGAGTTTTTGCTCTGGCTGAAACCTTGGAAAATTTTTTATTTTCTTTTTCCGATTTTCTGCTGCAGTATTTCATGACAGCTTTCCACTTCATCGGAAAATTCTCTTGTTAGGAAGATTCTCAAATAATGAGTTGCGGTATTAATATTTTCTGGAGGCTCAGAACTATCGGTGCCTTTAAAAATTTTCAAATATTGGGTCTTCTCTGCTCTCGACTCACGAGTTGTTTCCATCTAATCCCAGTGGTGAATTGAAGAAAGTCTTCTGGTATGCATATCTCGGTTTCATTCAAAATAACCATTGTGGAAAACCAGCGGGCTTTCTAAGCTCGATGTGAACCAAACCAATAAACTGAAGCAACTCTATTTATTACTACGTAGGACGAGGCCGGTCAAAGATGAGACCGTCCTAGTAAAACTAGTTTAATAACACGCATCGGGACCTGTGAACCAGGCTCGGTTTGCCTCCAATTAAACTTACGTTGTATCAAATGTTACTACATTTTTCATTTTTGCTCTTGGCTTGAATTAAATGCTCGTTACGCCTAGTTTACTCAACGGCCGGATAGTATCGCGCTCTTGCCCGTCCCGGTGCCATATACCGATAATTTCGAACATAATATGAAGTTATTATGTCGTAATTGACGTTATTACGGAAAATGATAGGTACCTTCTTCGAAGGCGCAGGTTCGACCTTTTTGATCGATCTTAAATTTCGAGTACACATTCCATGCGAACAGGAAACGAATATAATTGGCCGATGGTGGGACCGTTAGGCTAGGAAGAGCATTTACATATTTTCTCTACTTCTCCCACTCTTTCTCATCGCTGAGATAATATATCATATGATATGCAAAGAGACAACTCTTCATGCTCAGGTTATATTGGTCATGTAATTTTCGTGAGGTGACACGCATGCTCTTACTCAATAATAATGAAAATTATAACGAAATGAATAATAAACATATCATATAGCCAAAATAGCGGCCATTGTTAATAAACAAGTAATTAATATAAAGTGGGGTAGTTCAGTTTGGTTTGAAAGGGGTAACAGTTCACTGCGACCTTATGGTCTATTGTGCCCCCTGACAAAGCTGTTCTCACCATAAAGTGGGGTAAAAAAATTTGCATTAGCAGTTGCAATACCTTTTGGAGAATTCTGTGTGACTGTAAGGAAAAATTAAAAATGAAATAATTTACATTTATATTTTTTTCAATTATATCATGGCCATTGATACTCAGACCATTCAGTAATTTTATTTCCAATTTCAAACATTCTTTCATACAAAAACCTACAATATTCAATGAAGGAACATTGCTAGTATTTTCAAGAAAAGCCTATTTACTGATGTAGGTGGCATTCTACACGTATTATAATAATAATAATAAGAAGTTTATTTTCTGTAATGTAAAGCTACAGGTATACATCTATAATGATATAATATCGATTACAATACCCAATGAATGAAAAGTATGCATTGTCATAAACAATAACTAAATTTAGAAATGAAACTTGATAATTTCACCACGAGAATTCGCCGAAATCTATGTATCTTACAGAAAGGTAAATGCAAAAAAATGTTTCAATTAATTTTTTTGATCATACCCACTAACTTTGGTACTATGTTGAAGTATTATAGAAAATTTGTAAAAAAAAACAACTGTGATAATGCAGTAGAATAATCAATAAAAAAATTCTGTTTATTTGATTGTAGATCCCTCATTTTGTGGCGAATTTCAATTTGAATTTACATTTTGGTAATTTATTGCATTTTCGGATACTTTGTGTACTTTGCTCACAGTACTGATCTAACTGGCAATGAATTCCAAACATGCATATTTGTAAACTACATAGTATATAATAAAATAAATAAATAAATAACTGTATTTAAGGCCATTGACCTAAGTCCTTCAGCCCTAGTATATAATATTTTTAGTACTTACATAGTTATAAAATTTCAACCAAGAAGGCAGATAATCATTTTCTATTCGATTCAATGTTGTGGTACATTATCCCTCCTTTCTTAACTCGACGGAAGAAATGTGCTTCTCCTTCGGAAAAATATCTAGTGATGAGAATCGATTACTTGAGGAAAGAACGAAGACAATAGGTTTGTTCTTACCCGCAGGTCTGCTGAATTAATCCAGAACTAATTCCATGCTCATATTTGTGTTTATACATACTTACTAATTCAGAAGTTGTTCTGGATATACTATTCCTAAGCATTGGAACTTGAAACCGAAACGGAAATTCACCATTCATCAATGAATAATTATTGTTATGAAGGGCGTTTGCGGAAAATCGAAATAATATTGGTAATTACCAACAGTAACCCAACAGTAACTTTTTAGTTGCAGGATTTATGTGGATGAAAAAACACCTTTTTATTACGTTTTTGAAATTTAATTATATAGTTAGCCGATGGATCACTTTTTATATGTTAATTATTTTTGTTCGAAATAGACCACCCCAAGAAATATTCGTAATGAGCTGAAGGATGGAATAAAAAACTAGATCGAAGAAAAGGACCTCAATGTAAAGGAATCCTAATTTTCAATATTCAGCATAGTGCATGTTATCCTTAGCGGAGAAACTGAAAGCTGATTGCTTTAAACTCATGTGCTGTTGGTAAATCATATTCAACCCATCAAAAAATAATTGAAATTGTATTTTTCCACTGTTGTTAAAATTTTAATTTTATATCGAACAATAAGTATCCTGCATTGATGATTGGACTAAGGCCTGGGATTCGAATACACCGGTTGATGTCGTATATCTTGATTTTGCTAAATCATTCTACTGGGTATCACACCACCGTTCACATACTTGCTAAGGTGGAACGAACAGTGTGGTATCACTGCTCAATCGGATCAGGTCATTCCTATCTTTGCGACCTTATTGTGTACGGATTGGAGGCGCTGTCTAGGCTGAGGATAACCCCGCGATCAGCTGAGTCCTCAAGGATCCGTTCTCTGTTCTATTTGATTCATACTGTAGACATGTGATCTCCCCTCTTTCACCATATCACCATGTGCAATGTTTGCAAATGATACAAAGTTGTATCACTAGTTCCATTCCGAAAATATTCGAGAAGATCTCTGCGCTGATAGCAAATGGTGCAGCATTTGGTGTCTGCCGATCAATATAGAAAAATATTGCGTGCTGCACATAGGTAAAATAACCTGACAACCTTGATATCGGTGACTCACCATTGGGACCTGGGTTTGGTTGTTTCTAATGACCGTTTTTTCAAGGGTGAGTTAATCTGATTTCAAAAACAGAAGGCTAGAACTGGAGGAGACACATTAATAACCGAGGGGTCTCTCACTGACTGAATTTTCACCAAGTCGTACAAATTCTTGGTCAGTGTCACCACAGCCTTTTTTCGTAGCCTCGTGGTAAGGAAAAAGGTCAATAGCCTAGCTGCTAGCACCGGCCAGTTCTTGAAGTTTTGGACTTAAACCAACTAAAAAAACTCTCCTCAGCTGCTTGGCTGGAACCCTAAGAACACCGAATTCATTCAGGCAACTTGTTTCGGCCTCTGTGACACCAATTACTATGGTATTCTTCAGCGTATCAGTTTTGGTCGCTCTCACTCCTCATCGAGGGTAATTGGGATATAGGTTCAGAACTTGATAACTGGTCTCAAAGGCATCGAGTGTACAGTTTTCGTTGTAAGGAGGGACTGTTCACTGTTTTACGCCCTGTTCCGTATCCGCATGTCCCCACGTTTTGATTACGGAACTAGAGTCGTGGGTAGATCCTCAGAGAGGTATTGGACGACTCTCCACCCTCCCATACACAAGTTACTGGTAGAAAGCCAATGCCTCTGGCTTATTCGAGAATAGAGCTTTGAGAGTTCAGTCATCCCATCCGAAGATTCATAGTTTCCATGAGTTCTATTAGTCTGGATGGAGTCCTTATTCGGACTTCTTTGAGTCTTTCCCGTGTCCAATGACTCGAGGGATCAATAGAGCTTAAGCTACCACTCCGTTCTCTCAATTGCTCATCACTCGAAGCCTTTGCTTGCTAGCTCGATCCGCGGCGATCCCTAGCCTAGACATAAGCGCTGGAATTGGGAAGGATTCGGGTTCGTGTAGTCAGCTTGGTGCTTCGTTTGGAATCGGCATTTCTTTCTTTCTGTTGTTGCTTCTTGGTGTTTTGGGATTCTTCTGAAACACACTCAACCTATGTTGTTAGGGGAAAGGGGGGTCTGGTCATTCTTGGTTTCGTTGCTCGTCCTAAGAGCATGGTACTCTAGATTCACCACAACTACTTTAGATCGTACACCACGACAAGGTGATGACCAATCGTGCGAGTGTCACCGCGGCCTAACGGTCGCGTTGTGCACGCACCATAACTCGGGCGGGCGGTCGCATTACGTGAACAAACGAACATGGAATATAAAGCAATCGAATCCGCGGCCAACCCAGCAGTTCAAACCGTTTAAGTATACACGGTAAAGCGATACTCGCGCTGAATCGCCGTCCGACTCGCCACGCTATTATTACCATTAAGTATAACTTGTTTTCGATGCTCGCGGTTGTCGAATGATATGCATCTTTACGGTCGGGCTGGAGCGAGATCCGATCATCAGATATAATGAGTGTTTTGATCCGGCCAAAGCCGTGGTCGGCCACGAGAAATAAATAATGAAATGTCTCAATTCGAACAAATGGTTCGGCGTTTTGTTATCATTACAGGCAGGGACGCAGACTATTCCCATTCGCCTACCAGATCGGGATTTCCGATCGGAGAAGGTAGATTATTCTCGATTTTATAGTGATCGAGTTCAGATATTAATTAAGTCATAATAAATATTGAAATATCAACATTAAAGGGGCGACTCCTTTGTCTATTCCTGTGTTTCATCTTCGGTCCAGGAGGTGCACCATTTTTTATTGTTGATGAACGTTGAAATACACTTTGCTTCTTGGCTTCTAATGTTAGTAACGTTCTTCTCAAAATGGCTCATAGGTAATGAAGTTAATTTCAGTTGACAATTTCAGGTATTATCAAATACCCGAAATTTCTTCTGAATGTTCCATCGTATTGTGTAAACCTTGAAGACAAGCAGACTTCTCTTGACTGCGAAAGCTATATCTCTCTAGATATAGAGAAGGTGAACTCTAGAAAACAAGGAATATCATTGTCGTATACCCGAGCATAAGCACTAACGAGCATGGGATTTCTGGATTCCTTCTTTGTTGATTCTTCAGCAAATCATACATGCTCACATTGCTCACGTCTCACGTCCATCAGATAAAATGTGAGTATCGTCCTCGGGATAGCCCCTTCCTTCAAAATGAAACTAACTAATTTCAAAACATAGTCATGGAAAGAAAATCTTATGTGCAGCTTGGCTATCGGCACACTTTAAAACTTCTTCATCTCTTTTATACGAGTTCTCCACCTTTCTTGTAGCAGAGCATTTTTCATCAGGCATTTAGGTCTTTGTCGAATAGCACTCCAGGCAGAGTCAGTTGCGTAAATAATGAAAAATGTACTTATTTTCTCGGAACATATCTAAATGTTCGTTATAAACAGTGTGCGGCATTTAACTTGAGATAGTAAATTATCTCAAAAATTGTTATGAGTATCAAAAGGGGGAATCACATTTTGTTTCATCCTTGACCTTGACTTCAAGGTCAACTTGCTTTTTTCAAATAGAACGATTCTTTATAAACAGATGTAGTAGCTTTCAATTCAAAATATGTATTCGTTTTTATAGTCTACGCTACCGTCTTTCTTTGGGAAAATTATTCAATTTCTTAGGTCAACAAAGATTTCACTTAAATAAAAGGCATCTTCATTTCATTCAGAATGCACCGATTTCAAAATAATCGAGTACAAATCTACAAAAATCTCGTGCTTGCTTTGTACTCCATTATCACGAAAACGGTGCATTCGTTCTATGGTGCTATTTTCTTAGTTAAAATCTTGTCGATTCAGGAAATGAAATGATTTTCCCAAAAAAGGGAACTATAAAACTGTTTATAAAACTTTAACACACTGGATCCCCACGATAAAGTGAACCCTCAGCAGAACTCCTAATTCCGAGCCTAATTCATAATGTTTTATGACAGACAGAAAAGAAGAGCGGTTTCTCCTGACTCAGATTTTAAGATAATGCAAAATTTGATATTCGTCCTCTGTCAAACTGCCTTGGATCTTCCAATGGAAGAATAAAATATCTCCTAGTGTTACATGACATATCTGAAAGAAAAATGGTGGTGACATTCGGAGCGATGGACATCTCCTCAGGCTTCATTTATTTGGTTTCCATGAGCACTATCAGAATGCGCATGAGAGAAAAGCCGCGGAAGCTCAACATGTCACGCGCTTCTCTAGAAAATTATAAATAATAATCCTAAAGAAGTGTGTGCGTGTTGGGTGACAGTTCCTGTGTCCTCTATACCTACGTGGCATCCATACAGAAAGAGCTGCACGCTAAGCACTCTTCTAATTGTCAGTAGTTGCTTAAGGCCGGGAACAAAAGATCACCTGATACGCATAGTGATAAGATTTCCATCTACAACGCTTGCTTGTGTCGTGGTTGCGTGTACTGCCTATCAAACACTAACTAGATCCAGTCGACTGCGACCAGCAGCTAGTTATTCACTTGTTATTAGTCTAACTATCGACATTAATGTTGATGCTTCAAACAGAGGCGTATCAAGCATGTAATTATCACAGACAAGAGGATGAAAATCAAGATCTGCGAATGAAACGCAGATCCTGATTTTTCTGCGTTGAGAGGCATTTCAAAAATAATTCACCAAAATTTTTCATATTATTTGATTCAAGGTAAATTATCGGTTCACGTTTTTGGTGAAACACATTGGGCCTGGTTCAGAACATATGCCACTAATGCGAGTGAAAAATTTGGTTTTGACGAAATAGGTCAATATCTATGAGAGATGAGGATATATTTTCATTTCCTTTCATTTTTTGTAAATTATCTGTTTCTACCATCATGTATTTCCTGAAAAGCTCAGGATTATTTAAACTGAATAGAATGCAGAATTTCCCTTCTCTTATATATGAAAACAGAAACTGTATCCTATGTATAAATAACCTAATCAAATCTTCTCAATATACACCAAACATTTCCAATGGTGAATATGACAGCTATCAATTCTGTAGGACACGCATGGTCTTCTTTTATGAAATTTCATTGAAATTGATTTATTTATTTATTTGACTTTTGGAGCACATTCAGGTTTCAATGCCAAGAAAAAATGTGTTGACAGATTAAACGAAGGAAAATTCAACAGTAATATGAATTAAATTAAGTTTCCTATTTCTAAGTGCAGCAACAAATTTCAATACAGAAACAACAACAAAGAGTTTTTGGGAAAAAAATCGTACGATTTTGTAGCAATTTGCTTTGAATGGATTGGAGACAAAATATATTTTCATCATTGTCCAGTATGAAAGGACCACGCTCCTATGAAATGATTCTTATGATGAATTCAGAACTAAAAAACTTGCTATAAAAAAATTTCATCTTATTCCTGAGGAAATTTGAGACATTTCATATAGTCATATTCTTGGTTTTGAAGAGCGAACCAATAAGAGATTATTTATGTTTGTATGAGAAAATAAAATCATATCAATTTGGAGAAAAAGCGGAACAAGAGATGTAGAAAAGGCCTTTGACAAGATATTTTACATAGGTTTTTTTCTCCCAATCTCAGAAACAAGAATCAATAAGAAAAATGTTCAAATCTTGGTTCAAATAATAGAAGAAAGGAAAATTCCTTACAAAAAATTGATGATTAACAATGAAAAAACAAATAACACTTCGAAGTTTTAAACTTTGTGACGTGTCGGAGTCCATATCAGACTGCTTTGTCGGACAAATTCTTAAATTCATGAAAACTTTTTGATTTATCAATTGACATATGTCAATACATGGTGACCATAGGTTAATACTAATTACTCTAATTGAAGGGGCAAGTGGAAGAAGAGGTTTTGTTAAAAATATGGGTGTGTGAAAGAAATAGATTGTACACATTGTAGTAAGGTTAACTGGCACTTTTCAATTCTGCTACTACTATAACTACTTTAGTAAGTATAATGGATTATAGTAAATATAGTACTTATGTATATATACTTTAGTAAGTATAATAGATTATAGTAAATATAGTACTTACTATAACAAATCAATCCAAATACGATCCAGTTTATTAGTTTCATCCAACAAAATACAAGCTGACGCCTTGATTTTCCCTTTATATAATTCTGAGGTTTCGTCATTAGAATTTTCGTGTTATTCCAATCCATCATGATATCGTCGGTATTGAACATATGATCTGTAATTTGCGATCTACCAATATTTCTATTTTTATTTTATTTTTATACTCAAGCTTTCTTATTTTTAAGGGTCTTGATGGTATAAGTTTTTCCACAAATATAGGAAATATTGTGGACACTATTCTTTGACTTTTGTTTTTCATTGGAAGGTTTACTTTTTGGTTGTATATATCTGAAAACTTTTTGTGTTTTGAAATCAGATCTTATGTTGAATTTAGAACCAATTCTTCTTTTCTCGAAGGTCTTTGGACATGAGTAATTTGATGAGTGTGAAACTCAATAATGTATTGTACCACTAGGAACTAATTGAAAGCGTCAGAATATGTAATGGAGAGAAATGTCATAGAGATAATATGTCATATGTCACTGTGATAGTTTCAAATTAATGGAATTCATTGTCAAATCTTTTTTTTATTTCGTATCTCAACCATAATCGTCCATCTACGCTACTCTCTATATTCTGAGATGTATCTGAGCCTATGAAGAACTCGGAATATAGAGTCTTAGTGCGTAGAAGGCTTTAACCCCCCTATTCATAACAGCAATTTCGATACATATATGCTTGCCAAATTCACGTCCCGAAGAAATATTGATTCCCATCCTCTGATTATAGGCTCCAGAAACGAAACCGAAAATAATAAACCGAATAACTAATTTACGATCACCAATTTGGAAACACGAAACTGGCAACGCGAAACACCCAAGATATCGAGCGTCATTGTTTGAACACTCACGATCGACAGAACGAGTATATCAAGTCGACCTGGACATAAGAAAATCAAATTGCCGCAATTATAGGTTTCGGCATCGTGAATCAAGCCCGCCCATGTAACCACAACCTCACGAACTCATGAAAAAGGCCGGCATTATTCCATCTCTTCATATCTCAATTACGAGGACGAGTCGCTCGGTAAGATCAGACTATCGTGCGAGCTCGGGGAATGTCGGAAACGCGAACGTGGATGAGATTGTTTATGAACAGAGATTAGAATTGTCAACATCCATCATAGAAGTGGTCATGGGAAGTTGGGTATTCAGAAAGTATTTTCAAGTTTATTTGTAAATATCTCACATAAACATTATTTTATTTATTATACTTATATGTACTTGGATTTGCAAGGACGTCCTTCGAGAATTGAGAAAATCATTTTCTGAGACGGGTTGAGAATTAATTGGGAAAATGGGTCCTTGATACTTGATTACTCTTGGGTATAACAATTATGATGTTATGATTTATATGTACAGGGTGTTGTAAATTGCTGATTTGAATAGGGCACCAATGGGCAAGGTGTGGTGAGAAATTGGTGGGGAGAATCTTATTCGAAAGAGTGGTTCCTGAAGTTACTGAGGACAAAATCCACTAAGCCATCGTCAACATTCGCTTCGATATGTTGTGAAGCAACACTCAAAAATTAGTGGTACCTATGTACTTCAGTGTATCACTTCTTCAAGATGAAGAAGCGTATAGTTCGGTCTATACAGGTGTCCCAGAAGTCAACGTCAAGACGGAATCGAGTAACAGGCTGAGTCATTGTGGTAATCAGAAAAATATTTAAAAAAATCTAAGTCGGGTTTTTTAAAATTATATTGCATTTTCTATTATTCGAGAAATTACACTACCTGTGATGATTCTCGAACTCCTGTTGCTACAATTTTTTACTTTTTTCAAATTTAATTTTTCCTGTTTTATCTCGAATAGTGCTTCTGTAACCTGTAATCGTCAATTTTAATAATATTGTTCCAGCTTGAAAAATTATGTCATTTCTTGCCAAACTTTATATTTCGACCAACTTTAACTGATTGTACTGACAAAAATTGTACTACTTCACTTTGGCAAGTTACTTCAGAAGTTAACATTAACACATTTATTAAGGTTTCTAGAAGGCTATAATCCTCACTACATTATTTCTTGGATCAGTCAAAAAACGGTCTTTTTTGAAGAAACACAGTTTCAAACAATTTCTTCGAACTTTGTTAAAATGATTCTAGTGCATTTATTACTTGAAAAATCTGGATGATTCAACATTTGAAAAAGGCGGTGATATTAACCTACATTTTTTATTCGATTGGCAAGTACAAAATCCTATTTTATTGAAAGAATATACATCTCAATATCGTTTTAGCGTGAATATGTGGACTGGAATTTTAAACGGAAGCGTCATAGGACCTTTTGAGATGCTAGAGGTCTTAAATGCTGAGATTTATTCAGATTCTCTTGAAAAATATTTGTCAAATTTACTGGAAGACGTTCTACGTAGTATTTCCAGAGAAATATGATTTCAGCAAGATGGCATGCCCAGCACATTATGCCCTTTTAGTTAGAGAATATCCAAACGAAGAATATCCGTGTAGATGTATAGGGGGATCTGGAACAATTTCGTGCCCAGCCTGTTCACCTGATTTGAATCCCTTAGATTGGCCGGTCTTCCAGTTAATTTGACAAATTATTTTGTGAAGAAATCTAGATAATTTTCAGCATTTAAGACTCAAGAGATCCTATGACTTCAAAATTCCAGTCCACATATTTACGTTAAAACAATATTGAAATCTATCTTGTCTCATTAAATTCGCATTTCCTACGTACCACTCGAATAAATGATGTAGGTTCATATCACCACCTTTTTAACAAGTTGATTCATCTGGATTCTAAAAGTATTGGAGGCACTAGAATCATTTTTACAAAGTTCGAAGAAATTGTTCGAAACTGTGTTTCTTCAAGAAATGCCGTTTTTTGGTTGATCCAAGAAATAATGTTGTAAGCATTTTAGAAACCTTATTAAATGTGGTAACTTTTGAAGTACAATCAGTTGAAGTTAATGGAAATATTAAGTTTGAATATTTGCTTCGGCAAGATGTGGCATTATTTTTCAAGCTCAACCAATTGACTTAGAAAAGACGATTACGGGTTACAGAAGCACTTACTCGGAGTAGCATTTGAAAAAAGTAAAAAATTGGAGTTCGACAATCATTAGGTTGTGTATTTTCTCGAATAATAGAAAATGCAATATAATTTGAAAAATCACGACTTAAATATTTTTCTGATGTCTTTTACCACTCAGCCTGTTACCCAATTCCGGATTGACGTCGACTTCTGGGAAACGCTGTATATGATCTTACTAGGCAGATTCGTGAATTTTTCGTGGGCAATTTTCTGACTATTCCATTTCTGTTCATCTTTCACTCTTCGGCTTATGTTAGAAGAAATTCTAGTTTTGTATTAACACAAGGGATGAATAACATTTACAATACCAGGAGTGTGACAAAAAAAGGCTAATGTCTCTTTCACTCCTCTCACCCAGGTACAGAATAATATGCTCGAGGATATACAATTACTTAACTAGAAGCACCCGAAATATTGGAGAACTAGGCAGAATGCATTTTACTGTCTAAATGAATTTATCACTGATGAGGGACGCTATTTATCCGATTTAATTTTTAATCACTCAGAACGACTGTCCACTCTACGGTAAAAAAAGATTTCAATCGATATGTATTTTTTCTTTTATTGGCCTTTCAAATAAGCAATTTTACCTGCCGCACCCTGTATAATAAAAATTATTTCTGGCTATCGGTCAAACTTTTCGAAGGCCACTTCTGTCATTCATATCTGTCCAGAATTATTTTCTACTGGTAGTTAAATTGTTGCAAAACTGTTGAAAAATACATATACTCATCCTTCTAGAACCTATAAATTCTTCGTTTCATCGAGATCTAATTTCGTTTTTTTTCCAGGTGAGTTTCGAATTCCTGAAACCAGCTCCGACAAGCACCACTCAGTGAGTAAAGGAAATATCATACCAATAACAGGCCAATTAGGATTCCTATTAATTTCATCGGAATGACAATATCAGAGTCGCATCGAGGAAGTGGAAATTGCAACGATATGGCAAATAACCGTGACCTGATGCGTCGGTCCGCAGGCACAGCTTGATTAACATCTGCAATCATCATAAGCGATGATTACATGCCCCATAAATTCCTGTATATGGTCGCTATCCCTTCAAACGGCTGCGTCCGAAACTTGCACACCTTCAACTGTCTTATTAATGCACTAATTTGAACTATATAAGTAGTCTGCCGATCCTAGGAGTCCAATGAATTTCAGTTTCATTATCGCAGCCAGCTCATTGCGACGAGATACATAGCTCGATCTAACATAGGTTCATAGCTAGATCGTTATCTCTGATATTGACATGAACGCTAATTATCTGAAATGCGGGGCTTCATCGCTTGTATACTGAGTGTGTGTTTCGTTACATAATTAATAACGTTGTCAAGGTTAAATTAGCTTATTTGAAGTAACTTATAATTTTGTCGAAAATAAATTGCTACACAACTGTCCAATAATTTTGAGATTTTCTTCAAATGGTGCTGATTTCTACAGAATGTTTCATTTTTTATATGAGGCCCTCCCAATAAACGTGAGTTGAGTTGAATGTGAAGGAGAAATCATTCCATTGCGATCAGGTTTTTCTAAGGGGCATCGATCAATCTTTCAACAAAGCTGTCTAAATTCTTGTAGTGTCTTCTTTAGAGGTAGGTGATGCAAATACAACGCAGTACGTTGCTGTGCCGAAGCTTAGTCCATAGGATAGAGGCAGTAGCGGATGCAAAAAGAATCTTGAACTATTTTTACTTAGATGGTTCTAAGAAATACAATCATTAATAATAATAATAATAATAACACACATTTATTTCAAAAATTATCACATAATTAAATTTTAATACAGTGATGAAATTGAAACAGGTCATACAGGTTTTTTAATCAAGCTGATCGACAATAATTATAGAATTCTTCTGCGGTGTATGGTTCCAAATTCAGTATAAACTTACGTACATTCATTTTAAATAATCTCAGGTTGTTGGTTTGTTGAAGGGATCTCGGAAGAGCATTATAAAATCTCATGCAACTGTATTGACTACTTTGCTGAGTTAGGGATAGGGAGCATTTGGGGAGGAGATAAGGTATCATCCTTCTTGTATCATTAGCATTCAAATAGCGAGAAAATAGTTCAGGATGTTTTCGAAGAAAACACACCGACCTAAATACGAACAAACCTGGGAGCGTCAAAATGTTGTTATTTCTGAACACTCCTCTACAAGACTCTCTGTAGGGTAGTCGTAGGATAGATCTTATAGTCATTTTCTGGACTATGAATAAACGTCGAGCGTGTGGACTGTTACCCCAAAAGATAATCCCATAGGAAACCAATGATTCGAAATTGGAAAAGTAGATGACCTTCAACACGTCAATTGTCAACTGACGCCTTAGGACATTTATAGCATAAAGCACAGAGAGTAATTTCTTGTTCAAATTCTCAACCTGAAGTTCTCACGTCAAAGATGCATCAAGGTGAATTCCCAAAAACTTTGTTGATTCGCTTATAGCGCTTATACCAACATGGATTGACTCTGGAAAGGTGAGGCGTGATCGATTTGTGTGGAAAAAAACTAGATCCGTCTTGCTCACATTCAACCTGAGGTGGTTGTCTTCGCACCAGGAGGTAATGGTGTCAAAAGCATGTGTAGTCTTTTTGACAAGTGATGTCATGTCAGAGTCGGTTATAATAGCAGTGGTATCATCCGCAAAGAGGATAACCCTAATAAGGGTATCGATCAAATGAGGCAAGTCATTTATATAAATCAAAAATAGGAGAGGACCCAAAATGCTGCCCTGCGGTACTCCCATCAAAATTGTGACATCATCAGAGGTGAAAACCTCACCATCCTTCAGTATTTCCACTCTCTGTTTGCGACCACTCAAGTAGCTCCGAATAAGTTTTAGCTGATTATTTCGAATACCACTGGCCTCCAATTTTGACAACAATATACTGTGATCGATGCTGTCAAAGGCCTTCGATAGGTCGAGGAACATTCCTAGGGGAATCTTGCCGTTTTCCAAAGCGAATAAGATCTCAGTTATCGCATCGAATATAGCAGTCTCGGTGGATTTATGTGGAACGAATCCATGTTGGTATTTACTAAAGATTCTGAATCTAGAAAAGAATGATATCAGTCTGACAGACAGAACCTTCTCGAAAATTTTTGAAAAAGACGTCAATAAGCTGATTGGTCGGTAGTTTTCCAATTCTTCTATAGATCCTTTTTTATGAATAGGTTTTACAATAGATATTTTCAACGAATCGGGAAATATGCCTTCAGTAAAAGAATTATTTATTATGAAACATAAGGGTTCAGCAATCACCTTAATACACTTTTTCAAGATCTTCATAGGCATTTCATCATATCCGTGAGATAATGAATTATTAAGTTTTGAGATAATTGTCAACAATTCAGAAGGAGTTAGTTCAAACATGAAAAATGATTTTGGGCATCTGCTAGAATTATCACTTATACCCTCACTATTTGGTGTCAGAGAATAGCTACCAGCAGCGTTAACAAAGTATTCATTGAATTTGTTACACAGCAATTTGGGATTTCCAGTTGGTAACTTCGATACCTTAGCTCCTCCGTTGTCCCTGAGATTTTTTATCAAAGACCAAGTGGCCTTCGATTTATTTGAAGAGTTCAAGATTAAATTCCCATAATGGGATTGCTTCAAATTAGTAATAAGTTTGTCATATTCACGTTTTTTAAACTTATATAGGGACAAGTATTGTGAATCAGCTCTAGACAATATATACATAATATCAAGTTCATTTTTTAGCTTTAAAAGTTGTGGGTCACACCAAATATCACGGAGATTTTTACGATATTTGTTTCGAACTTTAGGAAAAGCACTCTTGAATAGTGTTTCAAACGTATTGAAAAAACAATTCCAAATATTATTTACCTCTTCTTTGTCAATGGAGTACGATCCACAAAGGGAACTATCATCGACCATGATATAAGTTATGACATCTTCATCTATGAAGAATTAAGCAAAATGAGGGTATGAAAATATTACCATTTTGATGATTTGATAACCCATTGATCACCATTAAAAGATAACCGCTAACAGAAACAGTACCAACTCAAAACGGATGATCTTTCTTGTACCGACCCGATTTATATATACCAGAGGAAAAAGCATTAACTTTCATTCTGTTTGGAAGACCCATAATTTCGTTTCCAATTTAAGTACTGTGAATGTCAATCTAACACGTCGTTGAGCAGTTGTCGTAGGTTCACTTCATGAAGTCCTCGACGCACTGCTTATATAAAGACAACAACACAAGAAGCATGCGAAAATGCCGCTATTGAATGATCAGAGATCAATTCCTTGGTTCTCTACGGGTATTCAAAAGCAGTTCTTGTGCAAATATTTGATGCCTACTACTAAAAATGTCGGACCGTTTACTATTTCCCAGTAGGAATCGATGAATAATATTCGAAATTACTACCCTATAAAATCTGTGAAGAAGTTAACTCAGTCATTTTAATGAATCTATTAGCTAAATTTGCACTTTGTTCACATCTAGATTAATTCAAAACTTATCAAAATCACAAGGATAAGGAAGAGATAATTCAATTTAGCTCATATCAGATTAGTAATAAAATATCAGAAATGGTTGATGTTATAAAAATGACAGTTCCTATGAGAAATACACAATGACATGAAATAAATTAAACAGATTCAACCAAGTAAACATCATGAATATAAAGAAGAAAGATCGGCTGAGTATTATAAATGAGCACACAATGAGGGAATTTAAAAATGAATCAACAGTTATATTCGGAGCCTCTCATGGGGTATGTACCCTCCAATCCGCTGTTTATGACCATTGTGAATTGGGTACCATATCAAAGAGTCATACCCTGAGTTCCAACAACGTCCATTAAAATTTAAAGCGCCCTTAAACCTCCTTTAAACGGAGTATCTATGGCTACCGTCTATTGATACTCCGTTTAAAGGAGGATTAAAAGAGCTTTAAATTTAAATGGACATTGCTGAAACCTGCAACTCAGGGATAGTCCATCGTACTTCTTATAAGCGGATTTAATAGGTGGAAATACATTGTTGAATATTTTGAAATGTTTAAATAAGTAGTTCTAGTTCACAATCTCATCATGTTTGAAATTTGGTTTCAAACTGAGTTCTGTTCAGGGATTCTCATGAAAATATTGTTGACCAATTACTAATGTCTTCTTGATAAATTTGTGACCTAGCACACTACAAGAATTGAACATGAGAAGCCGCAAACTGTTAACAAAATCCTCCACTACTATGGAAGGTAACTCCAAGTTATTTATTGCAAGAACATATGATGTACGTACAAATAATCTCTTCAATCGTATACAAGTAATGCATAATATGCTGATGAAATATTGTGACTTTAAAAAAAAAATTTTATTGCGATGTGTAATTCACACCCCTCGTAGATCTCAAATTGTCCAAAATCAGAATCTCTCCAGATCACAACATAAATTAACTGTCTGACTCTCAAATCCAATGCACCATGCTCTTCCGATAATTCCCTCAACGATTTGTTGTCAAGAATGTCCACCTGGGCTTCTTATTACCCACATAAATAATTCTCCGTCGCCTTCAAATATCGATTTCAGCGGTCAGTTCTGAGACGTTGCTTTAATTAAGCAATTAAAAATTATTACCGCACAATAAGCAGGCAAGAAAGGGATAATTTGAATTTAAATCGGTGTTTCGTAATACACCACAAGGAAGAATCATGTATAAGTATCTATTGTCAGCAATTTGATATCAAACAGTTCTCAACAACCTGTTCAGTTCGACGCAGAGATTGTAATAGGCATGATGCATAGTTTAAAATTTAGCGTTCTCCAGAGTTGAGATTTTATCATGCTTGAACTGTTTTGTTATTCATTTGATTTTTTCTGGATATTGAGTTACAGACAAATGAAGATATTATGCGCCGTCGATGGTTTTCTGATTCATCACCGGTCTGAGGAGATTTATAGTTCTAATTATCATATAATGGATCAAAAAAATCACGATAAACATTGACCAATAGATACCAATATTAAAAGCCTGCCCGTATAATTAACATTTAATAATATTCACCTACCCAAGCAAGAGAGATCATCACAGTTGTTTCTGCTGTTATTCGAGAGAACAGCTTCTAAAATATTCTAGAAAATATATTTCGATTGAGACAATTGGAAATCTCCCACTTCGATACACTTTGAAAAAGACAACGAATACTGCACCTGTAGGAGGAACAATATGAAGACGAGCAAATATAACCATTCGCCTATACAAATTCCGCTGGAAAGATATACTATAGACATTGGTTTTAATATGAGGACCGGAAATTTTTTCATACACCTCTCATCTCATTTTTTCTGTTTATGTCCCCATAAGTATTTCCTTTCCTACTTTGTTCTTCCTGCTTTAACAAGATTTTCAGTATTTTTGTTATTTTATCATTGCTGTGTTCTTTGATTCTTTCAACTATTCTTTTTGTCTGTTCGAATACTATTGCTTCTATAATTTTTATTTTCAGTGCTTCCCTAATCTGTTTACTGTTGATTTATTATGGGACACCTAGTACTGATCTTATTATTCAGTTTAGTGGGGGTCCCTCCGGAATGAAAATGAAGAATTCTGGGGAAGAGAGTTCACGTGACCCAGAATTTTATTTCTCTGTCTTGTCTTGGCTCCCTCCCTGCGCTTGACTCTATGTATATACTTCAATGTACCTCAAAATTTCACTCGGGGACTGGCAACCAAAAGTATATCTTCATTCTCATCCCAATGGAAGGATATAACAAAACGTGTATAATGTATAGCGAAATTAATTAATTTACTTACCAAAGACTACACCCTTTATAAAAAAATTTAGCTTAAAGATAGTTTTATAGTAATATGGTTCATTTAATGCCATATCTAGCTAAATTTGGGAAATGTCGACAATTTTTCAAATGCCGAAAATAAACAATGTCAAAAGTTTCAAGTATATGAAAAAGTCACTAAAAGTAGCTTTATGTATTATTCGACAAATTGAAAATAGTAATCATCATGAAGACCAATCTTTGATTCATAGGCTCACAGAACGTTCATCAGGGGGATTGGAAAGATTAATCATATGTTATCATTGAGAGAGGTAGACCGGTTTCGGTTTTATAATGACCCCTTCAGTATTATATATCTCTCAAGACAACATCTTGATATATATATATTATATATTCGTATGAATTTACAGATTGCCATAATCTATGTGGAAACAAGTACAAAAAGAAGAAAGCAGTTAAAGCAATAAATACATTTCAAAAAAATCACAGTTTTAGATTGGTACTAATCCAGGCCAGTGCAGTCCATCGGCACCCGTAGAATTTTTTCTCAGGGGGAGCCAAATAATGATTTGATGAGGCGCAGGCAAAATCAGTATTCGGTTTTGCTCAAAAACAAGAAGGAGATCAAAATCTCAGGGGGAGCCACGGCCCCCCCTGCGGGCGCCCATGGTGCAGTCGGAGTAAGATGGTATATATCTAGGAGCTATCTCTGCATTCTCTTCCTGTAGGTTTCCTTCAAGCCGGGTTTCAGGATCAGGACATTCTAGTACCAATATGGCAATGGGATCACCAGGAGGTCCGAAGAGAGTCTGGTATTCGTTGGTGCTGCTCATTCAGAATTACCCCGGAGGCACGTGTGAAATTATATCACGGACACGAACAGCTTTACCCCCATTAAAACTGATAAAAAACAACAAAAAGTACTGTCTTGAAATATATGTCACTTTGATGAAAAACTCCTACAGTTAGTGAGTGTCTTTTGAGTTTATTCAAATGGCTACCCATATCGCTTATATCCTCTTCTTATCTGATTGATGGAAACACCCAATTTGAAGCCAAGCAATATTAGGAAAAAAAGAGATTTTTTACGCGAACATAGATAAATTGAAATAGTAATAATCAGGCAGCTCGATCAGCGAGAACAAGTTCTGGAAGAATAACTCCTGAAGATGCCAGACACTCGAACTGACAAAACGTCGAGAATGAATACACGACGACGGCCGAATTGCTCGAAAAAACAAGTGACATTGAACGATTCCTCAACCAATTCATGAAATAGTAATCATCGGAACAGGGGTTGAACCAGGCTAAACTTTTGGGGTGGCATGAAACTTCTAGGGGAACTGAGATCTTCAAGAGCCTAAAAGTAGGACTGGTATTTTTAGTGATGGTGAATGTAGTAGCTCCCAATCAAAACACCATTTTCAAAAATATTTATGTAATTATTATAGCTTCAGTATGTCAAAATCTAGGGAGAGAAGCAAAATTTTAGGGGTTGTCCGGGCCATTTGGTGGGGGGGGAAGTTCTTCCAGTTCCCCCCTTCCCCCTGGATCCGCGCCTGCGTCGGAATGAAAACCAGCTTCAATTCATAGGCTCTGTATGGACTCCCTGAAATAACTCCTTGAAATAACTCAGCTGCACAGTCGCCAAAAAATTGGGCGTATCCATCAGTCGGAGATGTATATGGGATACTGACGATACCATAATAAGGCCGAAACCGGTCTATTTCTTCTCTCAGTGACATCTGATTCATCTTCTGAGTCACCTGATCATAGGTGAGCCTATGAATTGAAGATTATTTCGATAATTAATATTTTCAATGTTTCTATGGTTTAAAAATATGTATTCTCGGTATGACCTCCCCGAAGGGAAAGAATTTTTGGTTTTAATTTTTTTTCTTGAAATAGCTATAATTTTTTTTTCTTTAATACATCGAAAGTTCACAAACCCAGTTATTCCGAAACAACCGAATTATTTGAAAGACAATGAAAATATTTCAGAAATTTTTAAACTGTCCTTCTTTCCGCGTAGTCAAGGTTGAATCGGGGTTCTTCGTAACTATTTCTCTTTGCGTGATGGATTCGTATTTGTATCTGCATCTACCCATCTATATTGAGTTATCAGTGCATCCGAGCCTCGCTAATGGTCCTAATTACACGGTCAATACTGTCGACCTCTGCAGAAATCCAACTTACCTTATGCTAATAATGCACCGCCGCGTTGCAGTCCAGACCACAGAAAACGCCGGCCGTACCCGGGAAGACCCTAAATTGAAGAAGAACATCATTAGTTCTGTCATCCGACTCGCACGTAGCACGATCCTTTCTGCCATCTTGAGCCCTTGCGGCTATTCGCAATCCACGGCTCAATCATCCTCGCGGTCTTATTTCGTCGTGATTGTGTTTTATTATATTGTCGGACCTGGAATAAGACATTCTGGCCAGAGATTGGTCTAGCGGCATGGGTGGTCGCTCTTCTCTCCTCTCCTGATTGTTTCACTCGGACTTTGTCGATGGCTCTCTTCGTGCGGATGCAACTTCAGTCTGATCTCAACCTTTCAGCATCTTGCTGCTCGCTCATTAAGTCGTACGCATCGATCCATTCGTTTTACGACGATTGCGTGAAATCTGTGTATCTGAGACACGGATTCTATGGTCTGTTCCTTGATTTCCGAGTGATGAATGTTCTGTGCGCGATATGAATGTCTATAATTGAACTTAACTCAGTGTTAAATTATGTTTCTCATTTTGTGATCCGATAATCTGTGCACTTATTGTGCCCTGTTGAAGGACGTCGAAGGACTTTTTCTGTGCGCCATCTGTACAAAATGATTAACAAAGAGTATAATATGTGCTGTCAGTGAGAACGTGTCCGTATAATTTTGTGGATTTAACCCTGATTAACTTTCTTCAATTTACCACTGTTCGTACATTGGTGGACTATTAGACCTATACAAGATTATGGTGAGTCTGCAATTCGTTGTTAAAAAAAAAATTGGAGGAAATTCTTTCACTTTAAAAGCAGGGGAAATAAGAAAATTTACCCATACCATAAATCCCACCCGAAATTTTTTTTCATTCGTTCGCTATTGCCGTGAGAAAAAATAAAGAGAAAATTGTAAACATGTTTGGAAATTTTTTTTATTTGTCACACAGTCGTCGAAAAATATTTATTGTTTTTTTAAACATTGAACGATATTAAACGTTCGAAGCTTTCAGACCCCATTTACGAATCACAGTTAAATAATAGGTATTCTTTCCATTCATTAGTTGTTTTTATATTGATAATCAAACAAAAAGTAATAATAATGAATTGGACTAATCAATAATATAAATTTTATATTTACCCTTCTGCTTCCTTCCTGATGTCTTTTGAATCTTTGTTTTGGTATATCGTATTACGAATTAAGTTCTCACTATTCTACTAGGGTCGTAAGCAGGAGTTCATGCTTCAGAGGATATGTGATTAGTGATGAGTAAAATGTCTATGTTTTCGAAAATCTGCTTCTTTTGCTGAATAGATTTACCCAATTTACTGTTTGCAAGTAGGTGATATAGGGTGGTTCCTAGTTCCTATATACGAACTGGAACTACCTCCGAGTTTAGTGGGGTCTTAAATAAGTGCAACATTCCACGTATTCAAAACAATTAATGTGAAATCGATTTTGGACAGTAAAACCAAGTGGTTCGTGATTTGAGCCAAGAATCGCGAAATACTAATTTTACAGCTCTCATTTATATCACCTATGAAAATGTAATTAATTTTGAAGGCACGTAAGCGACAAACAATTAGCTTCTAAGTTAGTATTATTGATATCAGTTGAAAAATTAAATAATAGTTCTGTTCGAAAACTCAACAATTAGATATTCATGTAGAATAACTTCCAAATTAGGAAAAACAAAGATATACGCAAGAAGATAGTTTTTAGTTCAGAACTATTTTTTGGACCAAACATTATGTTGTATTCAGTTAACACTGAGTTCAAAGATATACTAGTTGTTGACACGATACAAAACTCACCAATTACAACATCTTGTTCAATTAACACTTTCTGAAGGGAATCATAATTTATAAATTTTATATAAAATGCTTCTTAGAACATCAAACATCTCTGTAATGAAACACACCCAGCATTCTTCCTTATACTGTAACTACATCCGCATTAAGAAGGATTTTGGCCTGATTTTGATATTATTACATGAATCACGCTAAACATAGTCTTTTCCTTATGCCTCTCAGTCTTCTCATGAAAGTTTTATAATTTTTCGGCATACCAATAAGGGATATTTTTATTTCAAAACTAGCAGACTCGACAGACGGCGTTCTATCAAAAGCTGTTGGAATCTGACAAACTAACGAATTTATCTTCTTTGGTTAAGCGGATAGGTATTTCTATGAAAGGGTCATCTATTTTGGTTTTTTTTTTCGTTACCAGTGTGCTAACTCATCCAGTTACTGAACCCGCTCGACTGATAGGATCATTCTTACCAAACTTTTTCCGGTGTGTAAGTTTCTCTCAGATGATTATACTGGAATCGCATAATTTCGCGATTTATAGTAGTGGACAACTGTGTAGCTGGAGGGACGAAATATATTAGTATTATGATTATTGTATTGTGGAAGGTGCTGGATCAGATTCGAGCTATAAAATGAAATGCCGATATCTCAAATTCAAAGCAGTCTCGACTTAGTCCAAACAATGGCATACACACTTTGCTACGGCTGCTTTGAATGCGCGCCGCCATATTTCGATCGTGTTTCAATCCGTCCGACAATTATAAAACTGTAACGAAACTTCGATACTCGCGCGACCGATGTTCCAGTGTAATTTCGCAATTTTAATAGTTCATTGTGTTATCTGGTGCGCATATCGACTTTATGGGCTATAAAGGCGGCTAGCCGGTCCAATTCAAGCCGCCACAAGGGTACCTACTCTATTGATTTCCGAGGCTGTAATGTCCGTTTGCCTGGTTGACTTCGGAGATCGAGACGCCCGGCCAGGCGAGAAGCTCACTCCGATGTTGGGCAACCATGATAGCGCGGAATGCCTGCTCCACGTGGAATATTTTCATTCTTACCGTTACCGATATCTAATATGTACGTAGTTTTCCGTTCATATATAAATGGATTAACAAAACAACATAACACGAAAATTATTGTTCTCCTTGATAAATACGATTTGAGTGTGTGTTATGTTGTGTTGTGCAGAAATAAGGACTAAACCATTAGGTACAAGATGAAATACTGTAATTTCAGAAACGTTTCAGAAACTTTTTTCTTCTGCTTATACAGGCCTCTATACTCTATAAATTAACTTTATCCATTAGTCAGTAATATAAAGGTAAACAACGAGGATTATATCCTCGATTTCGACATCTCTCAATAGGAAAATCTAATTCTAAGAATGTACAGTAATGCACTTACTTTTTACCTATAAGTTGTTCCTGAGACATATTTTCGAATAAAACACAATAGGCATATTGTGGAATATGCGACTTATGAAGGTGAAATGTCTGGGAAGTTCGACTTCAAAGCAAATTTGTCCAGGTAGATAGATACTTACCTATTTCCGGTTCGAATACCTTAGTGACTGACTTATTTCTGATGGTGTTTTTCAGGAATGGCCTTTTCAGACAAAATGGTCTGAAAATATCGTAATTCAAAAAATGATTCAGGAATTTCATATCTTCTCGTAATTAAAGAGGAGTTTATCGAGATGGAGTATCTAAATTTTTTATATACGAGTAAATTTGAAATCTTTGAATTAATTAGTATAATCGTATGTATCCCGCAGAAATTAGAAAATTCCTCCTGCCTCAATCTGATCTTTTTTTTTCCAAAACTACATCAAATTATAGTTTCACCTCCTCGAAATCTGCTACGACATTTTAGCAACAACATGGAGTAGTGTAGGACACTACTGAACTGAATCATCGAACTGGATTTGTGTTACACCATCTGCATAAGTGTGAGATGCTCTTCAAAATCCCATTGATGAATTAAAGGAAACTTTCATGTAACAAAAGTTCTTGAGCCTTATGAGAGACATAACATCCTTCCAAAAATTATAAAATGATGTCTTCCTCTTCCTCATTCTCTCCGTTTTGTTGTGTTGTTCCAATTAAAAGGCTCAATTTGTTTGGTACCATAAAATCATCAATTATACCATTAATTATTAACGATTAACAATTGTGCAAAAGTTTGTTTTTATTATAATGCTTTTCATTCAACAATGCATAGTTCAAAATGTTCTTCATGTAGCACATACCTCTTATCTTGAAAAAAAATTGTTAGAAGGTCGCTGTGCCATGTTTTCGTCTTCTGAAAATTCACAATTCCTTTTGATGTATATCCCTTTTGTTGGTTGAACAGGCCATCAAAATTCTTCCTTCAGAAATGAAAAACAATTTTTTTTCTTGTTTTCAAAAAAACGTAGTTTCAAAAAGAAAAAATGATGATCTTTTCTTTACGGTGAATAACACCTTAAATTCTCGAAAGGTCGTCGTCCCCCGAAAACTCTTGAACTTATTTGAGCAGCACCCTGTGTAGCAATTCAATGCGGATGATTCTTTGTCGCACCATGCCGTTGAAATAAATACATCAAAAGCTATTGTTTCTTTCAGTTCTTATTGCATACATTGTCTATTCCCATGTTGGAAATTCAAGATCGATATTACAACCATCAATAACGACAGTTGAAGGTAACGAACTGAAAGAATTTGGGATGATGTATCAGTCATCCAGTTGACTATAATAAATCGATTACACAGAGTTACATCGAAAACTCAATAGGACGTTGTGAGTATCAAGAAATAGTTGGGTCAGAATAAATCAAACCGTAACAAGTGATTCGGATTGTTAATTTCTATGTTTCGATGTTTTGACCACGAATGAAAAATTAAATATTTATTTACCTTGATGGATTCTTGAACTCCGTGAAACGTCAAGTTATGCTGGAAAGACCACTCCTAAATACATTTGATTCTCGATTTTTCTCATACTTTTTTCACAATTTCATTCCTTCTCGAAAAAACGTAAAATTCCATGTATGAACAAACCGTATTACATCTATGTTTTCTTTTTCTAGTGATAAGATCCTTACGTAATTTTCTAAAAGCGTTCAGATCGTTATTTTAAAATAACATAACTCGTTAACGAGTTTCGATTAGACGGAATTTGTATTCGATATAATTTGATCTCATATGATTCGAGTTACAATCCAGCTGACAATTCGAAAATTTTAGTTATGAGCCGTACTATACAATACACTTTAAAAATCACTTGTGTTAGAAAATTATTATGAATACTGGACACTTCAACTTTTATATTCAATGGTGCAACTTATTTTAAGCATAATTTCAAAAATACTGGGTGATTATCCAGCGTAGTGCATAGTTTTACCCTGTATATTTTTTAATTTTTCGAAAGCTTCCCAATAACCTGTTTTCAACGAAATTATGGGCTACATCTACAGGATAAAATTTCGAAAGTATTTATAATTGGATTCAAGAAACTGAATACTTGGAAACATTATGTAATTAATTTTAATACTTACATCAAAATAAAGGCCAACATGTTATCCAACATGATTCATACGATAACGTATAATATCCTATACACTTTTTTCTAAATTTAAAATTTGAGTTGAAAGATTATCCAAACACCGAGTTATTTAGCAGCTAGTATTCTATCATTTTACTTGTCATTTCGATAGAAATTTTGAAAAAACATTTCAGAACCAGTTATATACTCGATGGGATCTTCAAAATGAGGTATAACAACAGCCCCCATCCCCATTTAAAATCAAGGAGTTATTCTTCAGTTATGAGGATGCGAAGAACGGAAAAGTTGTTTCCCCTCTAATCAGAAATTGACGGGTGCGGCCGATTTTCTACATTTTCATTTTGAAGCCGGAAAATCGAGGTGTTTTGTTTTCGTTGGACCACACTGTATGTTAGGTCGTGACGGAGCTGAGGACAGAGCTTTGAAAAATATGAAAATGTACAGGTGTTCCATTTCAAATAAACGAGGAGGACTGTGCTGGACTTGCGTGAATCACTCTGTATATTCAAATTTATGCTTAAAATTAAATATTTTAAGAGTCCCAATTTTTTTTAAATTTTTTTCTAATAAGGAATGAGATGAGAACACAAAAAATTTCATTCTACTACTGGTGTCTGTAGTGTATATGAACTGATGATGCACTTGATCAAAATTAATTATTTTTATTTGTTTGGTGGTATCAGTAGGTATGGATATTACGAGGGATATTATGTATTTTTGCATATGTTTTAATACTTTCATACTCTCAAATGAAATGAATTCTGACGAAGATGAATTATGTGTAAAGAAGTAGCTGAATACTAAAGATCCCAAAATTTCATACAAATGTGGAATTTGCATTCGAAATATTATTGGAAACGGTTTTCTCATATTAGATAAGTCAAAGGTAAAAATCAAAAACGAGAATCGCAGTGGTGTTAGAATTATAATAGAGATATACCGATAGGATAGGACGAATCCGATACCAACTCAACTTAATAACTGGGAACTTATGTCACATAACTCACATCTAATATCTTGATATATGCCGAGATGAGAAAGAGGCATTATGAATTTGTCAGGCATTCTCCCTGAAATTTGAATAATGCATCTCGTACCGATATCTCTTATATGCCTCCTTCGAGCTGGCAGAAGATTAACAATGCCCATTTATATGAAATGAACGAAATGGAGAGGCCAAGATTTTATCGGATTGAGAATTTTAGCGATCTTCCCGCATGTTTCGTTCTCGAAGGGAAGTCTTCAGGACCGTACATGGAATACCTGCTCAGTTTTTGTATTCTACTCTGGAATTTTATTTAAATATATGAGAAAAGAGGAAAAAATATTTTCTTCTAAATTTTTATATTTTTTACAGGAATGAAATAGTAGACAATATATAAAAATAAAATATGCATTATAATATTCTGGATTTATTTTTGGACTTATAATTAACTTCTTCTAAAGTTAAAATTAAACTACTTCCAATAACAAAACAAATTCGAACAAAAGCTGGAACTTTTGTAAATTAGATTGACATTCGTTATTTCATTTTATAGTGGGGATGAGAGTAGAACCGGGACCAGCACTAACAAAAGTAAATTGCAGGTGGTTTATATTATAAAAAACGCAAGGTGATTCTAATCACTCATATAACAGTGTTAAAGGCATATTCCACTGATTACGTTTTGGTTCAATGAGGTCTTGCTCATTTCAGCTTTGATAGCTGTCACCTCGCAGCAATTTGATAATTGAGTGCTTGATGAAGGGTCATTTTATGTTCTAGCATGACATGGTCATTAACTTTTTTAATGCGGACTCCTCGCCGAACTCAATTTGCTCTCTTCGACCATGTTATAGGAAAGTGAAAGAGTTGTGATTCCATGGAATGGGTATAAGAATCTTTGAATTTAGTTATATCCCTTTCTTAATCAGAAAACTCATAATGGTTTGGATATGATGGTGGATAAAGCTGTTTTTTCATTTGTTTATGTTTAGGGCAACTATACTTGAATTTCTACAGTAACATTTTAGTTATGTCAAGCTCTTATAATTCTAATATGTTGCACCCCAGATTAAATATTTAACTGGTCGGACGGTTAAATTAGTTGTGCGATTATTGTGGCTTTGTGCTTGGCTTGCGTTAAATCTGAGTTAAGCAGCTTTCATTCATTCCTCAGGAGTTCACTACATAAGAATATAATAATTTTTTTCTATTTATGATATCCTGGGACAAGCTACTTTTGAGTAAGAATTTGCTTATTTTACGGAGGTAATGAACAAAACTACAAAATTGAAAAAGTTTCAACTGCATTCACGATAAAAATTCTTGATGCTAATTGAGGTATGTTGCTGATGCATGCAGACATTATTTCTCAGGTTCCTAGAATTTGAGCTTCATAGTTGCTATATGGACAGAAGAAGTAAAAATAGTATTTACATTTCTTCTTCAAGGAACTGCATATTGATTAACAAATGATAATGCCTTATATGCTAGAGAGGAAAACAAATCCTCATGAAGTTTTTTCTACGTATACATAACATACGATTATATGTATGCCTAATCTTCGTAGTTCAAATATGAACCGATATTTTGAATAAATTTTAAAAAAGTTAAATTTATTTTCAAATAGAGGAAAATGCCTTTATGAGAAGTGAATAGAATGCTTTGAATTAGCCAAGAGAGAATTTTCAATCTTCCTACTGTTTGTTACAACGTATTTTGTAAACAGGTTTTCCAGCGTACGCTTTTGGAAAAACTTCATTATGAGGCTATTCATTTTTGGAAAATAATGAAAAGATTTGATTCATCTCATCTAAAGCTGACGTGTAGAATAAAATATGTTACTTCATTAAGAGTAGTCTTTGATTTGCAATTAGTTTTCATGTTTTTAGAAGGTCTTGTTTCGTTTTGAACTGAAATGCTCTCACTTGTACTCATTTGTTACGTGGTTCCTGGATATGAAAGATATTTGGATGATGTTCCGTCATGTCGAAAGTTTGAGAACCTCTGCACCTGAGATTGATTTGATTTAAAATTGACAATTCAGGTGTAACGAATTTTTCAGTATCCGGTATTTCACTTAAACAGGTGAGATAAGTGTTCAGATTTGCGTATATTTTGAAGTTATGAGATTCATAGTGTATTTTCAGCGAAAAAAATGAGATATCATTATAAATCACATTGAAACAGTAAGAAATCTGATTTCCGAACTGTGGCGTGGACTGGCGGAGATCCAGACTGAGAGTGAACCACGAGATGGGAATAGTTGTATACCGATTTCGGGGTTATTACCACTCATCTGCGCAACATAATTCACCAACTCAACGACGAACACTTTCCGACGCATTTTCCTGTGGTTTACTCTCAGTCTGGATCTCCGCCAGCCCAGGGCAAAGTTCGGAAATAATTTTTTTCGAAATGTGACCGTATTCATGTTTGTATCAATGGTATGTTTTTCCACAAAACGTCAAACCTTTTCTTGTATTTTTCAATATTAGATTTATTAATCAAAAGTTCAAGTGAATTAACTTCATAATTTTCAAATCAAAATATGCCGAAAACGGTACAAAGTATCGAATTTTATTCAAGAATACCTTTTTGGTGCGAAATTAAATAATGTTTAAGTGAACTTGAAATTTTGCTTAATAAATTTAATATTAAAAAAGTTATACCTACTACTTGGTTCGAACCGTGTAACTAGCGCCCTCTATGAGAGGGAATATGTTTGTATGTTACTTCTGTTTGACTATGATACCAGCTTTTACAAATGTGAGATAAATATAACAAAGTATTATGATATTCATGCGCTATTCTCAAAGTGAAATCATTCTTATGAAATAATCCTTATCCTGAGGTACCACCGATTGCCTGATCCATCCCTGTCGTCATTATCAGTGTGCGCCTACTCAGAAAAGACAGAATTTACAGCATCCCATATAGATCCTTTGAATTGGTATTATTGAAATTGCGCCGGATAGAGGCGCGTTTATCGCTAGGGACAAGACACCTCTCCTTATTATTCCTAGTTGCAACATGCTTTCAGAGGAATCGTACGTATAAATCAGGCGAATCTCTTTTCATCTCTGAACATTCTGATTTATGCGGTCTGCGGACTTATCTTTATTACGGTAGAGTCGGCTGCGGTAATTATCGTCATGAATCAAATGCCTTCATATTAGCCAAACGTATTAATCTGAGCGGATAATGGATTTTTTTCACTATGAGGAACGCGATAATGTATAGCTCCCAATGAACTTCGTCATTAGGGCCTTCCACTTTCTTCAGACTCTAAATCGTCCGACAGATTAATAGGTTACCTAATTAGTAGCATAAAGACATACCTGAGTGCGTTCGCGAATGGGAGAGAGCTAGAGGCCTTCCGTACCTAAAAGATGGTCAGTATTTGAATATGTATGTATCTTACGATGAATCCGAGAATGAAATCGTACAGAAAGTCAATATTCATTATAGTAATCTTACAAGATAACTATTCTATTTTTTTTATTAATAACAGTTGTGCCATAGGAGAAAATTCTTATTATTTATAATGAAATTGAAGGCGAATTTAACCAAGTTTATAGTTATCATAAAGCACCAGAACAAAAATTTCTATCATCCTGAACGAGCCCTTACTTAAGATTTCTCAGAAACGATTTCTTCGAAAAGGAACCCCATTTCTGTCCTCACCGGAACACCCAAGAGCGATAATTTTCAAGTAACCGGAAAAATTTGTATCGCCTTCGAATTTGAATCGGGTTGGGTTCGACAGGTGTTAATCGATTGGAAAATGTCCTCGTTTCTTCGAAATTAATTGGGACTCGAACTGGAACTGTTCAAAACGCTCGGCATTCCTCGCATCAGCCGACTTCCCCGTCTCATTTTATGTTCGGGGACTAGTTTAATTGGATAATGAAAGAGGCAAATGAACTGTTTCATTAAAAGGACTATTAATTTTAATTTATATTATCGGGATAGCGTTCTGTCGAAGACAGTCGGGAATTTATATAGAGCACGATGATTTGAAAGCTTAATCTGTATCGAATGAGTTGTCGACGTCAGAAGAAGGGCTAACTCTCGACATGACTAGAAGCAGATCCCCCGAATTATATCTTTTATTGATCATCATGTCAATGACGAAGCAATAGTACACAGTATCGTGTTTTATGGATCTATGTTCTTTAATTCACTCAGACAAAATAAATGTTTCCAAATTTACTCACTGCAGTACGATCCTACATCCGATTATTTATTCATACGGACAATCCTTTTTACATATTTATAAAAAAAAATAAACCAACATTATATTAACAGAAAATGATAAAACATAATTCAGTGAAAATTCTCAAGCATTCTGAATTAATGGTCGCGTTCACCGAACAAAGATTTTGCCACCGCTCCGCTACCGCTACCTAGCATAAATTGAAAGCGCTCCCAAAATGCCCGCTTCTCCAGAACGTGTTGAGTTTGTAGCGTATGTGCCACCGGACTATTCCGCAACAGTTCCATAACTGTTACGTTCGGTGAACGCGCCCAATGTTTCAATTTTCACGGTTTGGAAACCAGGAATTATTCTTGTGTAAAAATAGTGTTCTCTGTTTTTCCAAGTTTTGCCGATACACCAAAAATAATCAATTTACTTTTCGGTTTAATTGAATTTGAAATTAGCTTCCTAAGTTATCGGGATTTCAGTATTTTCAAAATGTTTTTATTGAGCATTTATGATTATCAAGTTGAAGGAATAACTTTTGTTAGTGTATCTGAACAATTGAATTGACTTCACGTTGCTCAATTTCATAAAAAAAAGTAACGCATTTAGACTTATTCGCAGAAAATCTGGGTGCATTCGATAAATCATAAACAAGAAAAAGAAATTTATTTTCGAATCACCATCACATTATGAATTTAAAAAAAATAGTTTTCATCTTCAACTTCAACCCTTGTGTAGAGTGTATAGAAGCTCAAAAAAAGCTCGACATTGATGTCTTTATCTAGAATCGAACCTAAGTAAGTTTTCAGAAGGGCAAACAAGTAGGAGAAGGTAGGAATTATAAAAGTTTGATATTATTCGGATATTTTTTCCCTCTGACAGCTCATTACGTGGACCCTTTGGGAATGTGGAGAATTGAAAACTCGAGCAAGCTACGAATTGTTCGACTATTTGCTCATAGGATACTTTCGAGATTGTAATCTTTGTCAGCATAATTTTGTTCGCACAATCATTTTATCTTCCTTCTTATCCGTGAAATATCGAAGATCGTGTCCGGCGCTGTTACGAAATGAGTGCTAGGAAGAATATTCTGTATATTTATGAGTCTCATGCACTCTACAGGGTATAATTTCACCATAATACAACAGGACCGAATGTCAATAACCGTACTCTTCAAGTGAACGTTCCTACTCGGCTTCATGAATATTAAGTAATTATTTCAGTCATTGATCGATTACCGAGATTTTTCTCCGCCTGAGGGAGGCACATTTACCTGAAATTCACGATCGAAAACAACACAAAAAGAGCGGAGAGAGAAAAGTGTAAAATTGAGTGTGAGAGCGAGCACGAGAAAAGAACCGAGAGGCCGAAATGATGAAGTTACAAGGGGGCCCCAAAGCCGGTTCTCTCCCGAGAGTATAATAAAGTCGTTAATCATGGTGGAACCTGCCCCTTCCGATAAAACATCTACCTCGTACAATTTTACTCAAATTTATAATTATTTTATTCTAATCTTGATACTTCCACATCGCAGGGCCTATTCGAATTTTTTGTCAGGGATATAAACAAACTGCCCAACAATTGAGTCGCCTGCCTTCGGCGATCCTCTTAACTTTTTTTCCGATTCAGGGTTTTATCGCTCGTTTCCAGTTGCTGAAGCACAAGCGCCGATTGAAGGGTGACTAATAAATGCCATTTCAAATGTCTTGAACTTTTATCAACTAATTAGACAATTTCGATAGAGAGAGATAGAGGAATTCATTTTCCTGAAACTATATTTTATATTATCTGAATGAGTAACTTATTGATAACAATGTTAGAAAGGAGCGATATAGCCTTCATATAGTTCGGGAAAAGACCGGCCAAAAACGCCAATTTGTAAATTAAAGCAGCTTTAGTTTGACTCTAATCAATGGTATTCATTCATGCATTGATGAAAAATTTTCTTATTTTTCATGGTTCTACTAATGATATTCGTTGGCGTTCCCGAACTTTTCATGTTCATGCCATTATTGTACCAACATTTTTGTCCATCAATATGTTACCACTATCGAAATCAATTGCTGATAACGAGAAGATGGATAAGAGTAGTTTTCTCCACCTGCCCAATTCATAGGTCTGACAGTATATACATTCCACAATTCATCATTGGAACTGAAACCACACTAGGTATTAATCCGATTCAACGTCTATAATTATATTATTCTTACATAATAGTTAGAAGGAAGATAATAGAACTCACAATACAGCCCTTTCATGTCTTGGGATTGCTTAGTTCAATACTCCCACATACGTCTTTTATTTCGAACTCCATGTGGTATCCTATTGTGCCTGTGTTTTCTGGAACGGTTCTCGCGACGAAAACAATCGGGCAGTGAAAAGGTCAAGTTTGAATTTTATCTCGCTTTTGCTGCCTTCCTTATTTCATATAGTGAACCTATGGATACGTTCATCTTCCAAGAAGTGTTCTCGGTAAACAAAGATGAAGCAGCCAGTCTCTGAATTTCATGAATTTTGATAAATGATTGAATCGGTGTGCATGTGAGATAGCTAATGACGACAATGTTTAAAAATTCAGGACTGATCAATTACATATTTATAGTGTGCAATTCGTAAACTTGGCGGGCCAATTATGTCACGACAGGATTTTTTTGAGAGCTGTTATTTAATGAACGAAACCTAAACAAACTTATGAGACATGCGTCAATTGGTGTCAAAATTTGAAAAAAAGAGCTCCTGCAGGAATAAAATGAGAGCGTGCTTGATGAAGCTATTCTGGTGAAAATATTAGGAGAATTTATCATCAACGTGCAACTTCAGCTGCTACAAACAGCTCGAAATACAGGCAGTACAAAATATGTTGAAAAAACATACGTTTTTTCCGTATATACTGTAAAACCTGATGATGACCACTATGATGAACGCATTCATTATTCATGACGTATGATTGATGAGGAACTTGACATCATGAAAAACATTTATTTCTGCAATAAATGAAGTTTTTACTCCAATGGTCGTGTCATTAAATAGGACTTCCATTTTTGGGATGACGAAAATCCACACCTCTACCGGAAAGGACATGCTCAGAGTCCTGAAAAAGTAAATGTTTGGGCTGTAAGGTATACGGAGATACTGTTATAGGTCCAATCTAGATGGGGAAACGTATTTGAATTTGTTGCAAAGTATGATAGAACCTTTTTGGAACATCTGGAAAATCAAAGGGATGCAGCTGTAAATCCCGGTCTACATGAAAAATTACTTCGTTTTCAACAGGACGGAGTGGTTGGATCAGCATTATACTCACCGTTGTATCAGAAGGAGAGGAGTTATTGAGTGGCCCTCGCGGTCCGTAGATTTGACCCCTCCAGTTTTTTTCTTTGGTGTATCTCAAATCTGTAGTTTACAAAACTGAACCATCGAGGAACTTGAGGATTAGATATGGCAAGAATGGCACAATCTTACCCGCTAAACTATCGCCAAAATGAGAAGAGACTGTATCATTGTTTAGCTGGTAGTGGAAGTCATTTCGGGCATCTAATTCGATTAGTAATGAGTACACTTACTATGAACTCCTGTAGTAATTCGCAATTTGTAGTATTCATATAGGGGGAAAATTGTCTTTCAATTGAGACATAGTTATCCTATATTCGTATTAAGAATTTAGGGATGACAATTTCTACCTCTATATCAGGGTTGAGGAGATTTTGGCTTACGATTGTGCTCAAAACATGCCCACCCCCGAATAAAAATTGACTTGTTTCGGTATTTTCTCTCAAAACATCCCTGTCGTGACATAATCGTCCTGGCAAATTTTCAAACGACACTCGGTATATGCAGCCAACCTAGAGTACAAGATTTCCTATTCTGAAATCGACAATATCAAATCAATGTCGATAACATGTACGAGCAGATCCGGTTTATTTTTTTTCATATATACAGGCTGTCCCATAATTAGACAAACAAACTTCTAGTGAATGTTCTAAACATTATTTCAAACACTTTCGACTAAAATCATATAATACAAAAATGCTTCGTTGAGGAGCTAGAGCCCTGTGAAGGTAACTTCCAGGCAACACTTTTTGTCACATATCTCCAAAACTTCGTCACCTGAAGTGCTGAAATCTAACACATTAGCTAATATCAAAAATACGCATCGATTGTTTGAGTGCATTTTTTTCTCATCTCAATCATAAGCGTTTCATTTTGAGGCGGCGAAGGAGATTTTTAGTGATAACTTTTTTACTTTTCATTATTTTATAAGTTTCACGTCAAATTCATAAACTTTGACATTTTTTCTTGAAAAAGAGTGCTCCTGTGTGGCATCGCCCAGTTGCACCGGTTTTGAGAAAAATCGATTCTAAATTTTCTCTTCGTTCACTTCTCAATGCTCGTTATGTAATGTATTATGAAATATAAATTTCTTCTACTTGATTTCAATAACTTTATGAAAGCTGTTCCTCATAAAATAGTTCATTAATTAATTACGTCATCTCCAGATGGTCCTGAATAATGTCTAGAAGATCCACTAGAAGTTTGTCGGTCTAATTATGGGACACCTGTATAAACGGCAAATTTGATAAAATCATTCATCTTTAGCTAAGGTGGATATTAGGAATCGAAAAAGATTTAGCTGCATATTTTAGAAACTACTGGCAAAAAAGGGTTTCCCAAATGATTTTCATAGCACAACAGATGATGAAACACTCATATCTTCCTTTACAAAAGAGATTTCACCCCTCGACAACAACGATTACTTTTATTTTAGAGCAGACTCAAAAATAAATGTTAATATGAAGGAAGCTGAGGTATCAAAATTCCACGTTTTCAAATGGTGCAAGAAACAACTAACTGAATTCCATAACATGCCATAAGGTAGTGAGGCCCTAGAATGGTCCGAGCGCAGCCGGAGCACCAGGCCAGAAATCACGATATCAGATCTAAAGCCTACTTGGCTATGCCAATTAACGCAAAGTGACCCACCCTCGTGTTAGATCGTGGCCAAGCTTTCATGTGGCCGTAGGTGTTAATAGGACTTATCTCTCGTTCGAATGTGAACGGCGAGTATCGCACGACGGTGAACGCCACTCAAAAACACACGAACTTCATCGAACCGACTTTCTGGATCACGATAAGCCAGCTCCGATGGGGTCAATAGTTTTCATCTCAGGAAATATTGCAGTTTCGAGTCTTGTACTAGGCTACCTATCTCGTAGCGATCTTGTGACATAATTTAATTTGTATTCGTGCTTTAGTAATGCTCATCAACGGTTTCGCATCTAATTGAATCTATAAGATCTCGTGGGCGATCAGCGTCAATAACCTCAATTGATTTCTATTTAAGAGAAACAATGTTACAAAATGAGGCGAAATACGACTCGGATTATAAACAAGAAAAATAGAATCATCAAAACTTCAAGCTTTCACAGATGTGTTGGTTTGCATTGATTACGTACATCATTCCTGAACCAGATGGCAGAAATTTATTTGTTGTTTACCATGATTTGGGGGTTAATTCTAGAGAGTTCATGAGTTATATTCATTTATATTATAAACCTAGGTGAAGTGATGTGGGAGTGGAGAGATATTGATTTATTGGACACGTCAGGAAAAACCTAATATAAAATGATCAAGTATTACTTACGGTAATACGAGCGGAAATAACCCAATAGTATGTCTCATTTGTAGAGTCTTTTCACTAATATAAAATAAATAAATTTTGATGAATATGGTTGTTATGAATTAAATGAAATATTTGGGAGGTATGAATGGTTGGTCATGACCATATGAATTGGATATGACGTGGACATTAAATCTTTTTGCGAAAACTTACTCAGTTTCTGTGACATCACTGCTTCGCAGTTAATTGTTGATAATTTTCGAGCACGAATCAGCAGGTATAAGCTAGGATAACTTATAGCTACTACCTACAGTCAACTGGATTTATTATGTCTTTTTTTTCTTCACCCTCAAGCAGGATATATTTAATCTCCTATCAGAGTCAATTTTGTTACCAAACAAAGATACTTACAACGTTTCATGCACAATAGACTCAACTGGATTGGCTACTAGAGCAATTATTTTTTAGTGTGAATCTCAACAGGAGCATTATTTGAATTATTCTTCTCATGAAGTGAAACTGTTATAGAAGTATATTCTGATATACCCTAACAATTAAATTAAGCACTTGAAAGCCTAAAATCCAATCTCTATATCACTCTATACCAAGGGATTATATCAACAGAATTCAGTCGATTTTCCTCAAAAAAGTAAAAAATTTTTATTATGGTAGACTAGAAAGAAGTGTCAATATACTAACTTACCTGAATATCGTCTCTAAATCCTCTCTAGCCAAGTACAAAGTGTACAAGAACCAGGTTAAAGGTGCCAACAATTCATGAAAGTAACATGACATTTTGTCATTTATTAGATGTCGTAGGTGTTCTGATTCTGTTTCGTTCAAGTTTATTGGCCAACAATGAACAAACCCGTGCAATAATATTTATTAAAACTCGTTATGCAAACTACCTCGTCGTACATAACTTTGGATCTGGAACTGTAATAATATGGGCCATATGCGGAGAAATTTCATTCGCGAAAGTAATTGATATTTTAGTGTTGCGGTTTTGTTGACATCAGAATGCTTTAGATATGAAATTGATTTTTTCGAAGACTTCTAAAATCTAGTTTTTTACGGTTTACACTCGAAAAATCTTGTGAGCAAAATACTCTTGATTGGGTTTGTCAATTCTCATGCAAGAGTTAACAGTGGCTGTGTTATTTGAATGTTATACGTATACGAACTCCACTCTGAGATTGAATTTGTGGAAATTTGTCTTGTAGTTTTTGTATCTAAATTGTAATTGCCAAATTCAATAAAGGCCTATTATCATTATTATTATTATAGTCAAATTCTTCTGAAATCAAAAGACGTGCATCATATAATATACAGTATCCTATATATATCTTCAAATCTCCAGAAAATATTGATATTTTTCAGATTCATTGCAGATATAAATTTTGAAAAATTATTACAAATACTTCTTAGCTGAATAAATTTCAACATGTTGGAGAAAATTAAAGGTTTACAGTCTACACAATATAGATGTCGTACGCTACTTCCAAATGCTTACAGAAAATTAATACAACTTTCCTCTTATTGGCGCATTCTGGAAAAAAAACCGATAATTGTATCTTTACGAATACGGTCGAGCAAATCTCCATTTCATAGATTTTTAACTGTGAGAGGGGTTTTTTAATACCCTCTCGTAAAAAACCAAAGAAATTGAAATATTTTACAAGATTTTTGTTAAATACGGGAGAATAGAAGTATTATTTGTCTAGTAAGGAACTTGCAGTGAAAATTTTCTCGCTAGGAGATGGTGATGACACTAAATTAGACCTTGAGTTTTTCCCCAGTGGTGAAAGAGGAAATTATTTTTTTTGTGTACTTTTTACGACTTTGCATATCGAAATAACTGCAATTCTTAATAAATTAAGGTAAATTCAATATTTGCCCCTTTAACTAATTCTCTACCATATATAGCACGTGTTACCTGAGATTATTGTACCATATATGAGGAAGGGAAAAAACATCTTGAAAAAATCCCTATATCCCCGTGAAATTTTGGGTATCTTCTCATCTTCTCATGAACATCCATTCAAAAACCACAGTGAGACTTCTTCAAGGTTGCCAAAATTTAAAATCCACCCCGATGATAGCTCCTCTTGCGGGCCTCAAACTCAAAGTCTGAAAACATAAAAAATACGAAACCAAAAATCATTGGATGTAACTAAAAAAAACATCGAACTTTCGGAACATGAATTCTGAAATCTCATGTATAGCCTTGAAAGCAGTCTTTATTCTATATATTGAACAAGAAGGTATAAATATTATTGACAAAAATGTCACAAAATTTAACGGAAATGAAAAAAAAAATGCCTTCAATCACACCCTTCTGAATAAATTATCCATTACTAAATAATGATTTTCTACATAACCGGATAAATCGTGAATTTCACTAAGCAGAAAATCAACTAGTTCATACCCAACCTTTTATTATTTCCTCTTTCATGAAGATGAGTCTCTTGGAGAGGAATTGCCTCTATACACCATGCTCGTCGACTAATTTTGAAACATAGTCACTTCTGTCCTCAAAGATTTTAAAATCAACTTGTTCTGAACCAAACAGAGTTTTTTCAAACTGGGGCTCGGCATCCAAGCGATGATTTTTCGGCACTTCAGATGTTTGAAGACAGGTTCAGGACCCTAACGAAGGGAAATTATCTCCCACTGATGAATCAGAAAGCTAAGTTTATATTCATTTGAAAACTTTAATCAGGCCAAACTAACGTTGATGAATATTATTAAAGGTATATACACCCACATATAGGAGATCTATATGTATTTTAATAACCTTAAAACTAGCCTGTATTTATTCTCAATCGGTTGGTCTGAAATAATTTCTCTACCAGGAGCTCACAGTCATAATTCATATAAACATAAAAACGAAAACGTTCGCGTGGTAACGTCTGCCACTAAGAATCAATTTGCGACTCTCAAGTCGGAATGAATATCGATCTAATTGACAAGACCGCCTCCATTCAATTTCGATTTTTCCGATTTAATTTCATGAATGACTCTTGATATATGTCCGTGTTCAATACACACCTAGCAAAAGGAACAAAAACTGCTTGTTTTATGCAAATTCCCATCTAACGTGAGTTTGAATATGTATATAATGCGAGTGGCATGCACGATTGCCCATTGTGGAATAATTAAAGGGGATTGCCAGGGACGTATCCAATATATATATATATTTCAATATAACTCAAGAAACTGTTTCGAATAATCACTATAAGTTTACACGATAAACCTGCTCTCGCCAGAAGTTGTAATTGTAGTTATGTGAATGTTATTCTTCATCTTATATGTCTCTTCCATATAGCAAACTTTCGACGCTTTATGACGGGGGTGTATGGTCATACTCCTTAGCGGGGTGGCAACCCCTCCAATATTCTCAAATCGTCATTGGGTTCGATTGACACACCATATCGAAGGTTTTGCAATTCTATTCATGAATATTCGTTCCGGTGTGAAAGAAAAAACCGTTAAAAAATAATGAGTGAAATGCATTGAGTGGGATTTTTAACACAGAATGGATTGCTAAATAAAATTTTCAACATATGCAATTGTAAAACCTTTCTTTTATTTCTGAGCAGGTTGCCACCCTGCTTACGAGTTTGACCATACACGAACGAATTCGCAGTTCGAAAAACTCTTACTCATGGAAATATTCGGCTAAACTGTTTTACGTGGGCCACCTTGTTTATTGTATGATGTACATATTATTCTTTTTAAGTCATAATCACCTTTAATTTCAATAAGAAACAACACAAGTTTATCTTAAAGCTCAGCAAAGATACCTCTTATTTGCTATACAAGAATTATTTGATAAAGTTTTGATTTCAATATTGTGGCATAAATAGTTGATGTAATTGTGAGTTTCTTGAAAGAATCTATCAAGACTGTGCCATTCATTCCTCTATTTCTCACGGTTAAGAAGTTTTAGTTCAGGGATCACTAATTTTGCCCTACCCCACCTACATTGGGTTGGTAGAGCTAGATGCAAATTAATATATTAATATTCGTTAGGAAGGAATTTTCTAAGAGACAAAAAAATTGTCAAATGAAAACGAAGGTAGGTAATGGTATATCATAATCAGGACTTTAATATAAGAAAAAAAAACAAAGGAAAACTCTCGAGAAAGTTGATTCAACAATTTATCTTCTCTTCAATTTTCATTACTCACAAGAAGAACAGTAGTTTTTGCATATATTTCTTTTTTTCATATCCTTTCTTCTATGGTGGATATTATAAAATTTTGCGGCTGCAGATATTTTTATTGCAACAAAGCAGTAATACAAGTAATGACCCAAGTCGTGAAATTTAACAATAAGTTCAACAATCTCGAGAGGACCGAGGTTCAACAATTAAGGCAATTTCAATGTTTTTCATTTACCGTTCACAGCCTGTTAGATTATTTGTAGTATTCATCTATTCAGCAGTTGTGAAGCCGGCCCTGTCCACCAAGCACGATTGCTCATTGTAGAATAATTAATTCAAATAATTTACGCTAGAATGAACCCACTACTTGTTTTTTAAATTAAATGAGATTCAGTAATTCAACACCGTATTCGTAGCTTTTTTATGTCACAAGAATTGCAATTAGGCAAACTTGTGAAAGCGCCCGAAGAAGACAGCCGTTGTTTATTTGCTGCTATTAGCTTTATGCGAGGATTTATTAAAAGGTGCCCTTGTTATTAGTTTCATAAACCATTCGTGAAATTTGATGTCCTCCCAGATTTATCGTAATGACACAATTTGCCAAAATTAACACTTCAACAGTCGTGATTAATTTCACCCTGAATAAAACTCATAGAAAACGCAAAAAATGTAAAATCAAACCCAAATCTTTCTGCATCAGTTCGTTTCTCGGTTCAAACAAGAATACCATAATTGTCCCTGGCGCGTGTACAAAACAGAATTTTCTTTCATATCACCCTGAGAAAATTGTCACTTTTCTTGATCTGTAACGTTAATCCAATCATTTGAAGAATAAAGGGTAAAACCGCTTCCAAAAAAATACACGTCAATGTAGCGAAAAAGTGTTGCAAAAGCGGTTGCACTACGTCCACTTTGTAATCGAATCTTTTGGATAGGTATCGAGTTTCACTTGTGGATTTAATTCGCCCGAAATACTTCATTCGGCTTGTTTGGTTGCCGATAAGCAGATTATTATTTAAAACAGGTTGTCCACTCGGCAATAAAACTAAGGTGGTGCTTTATAGGTGCCTCGTTCAAAGACTCTTGTGGGAAAGAATTTTCAGATCTCTCGCCGATGAACGTATGCAAATTATGAGCAGACCGAGGACCTCCAATCATCTGAAGGGCGTTGTTGGATTCGATTTCAGAATAAAATTTTTAATTTGTTTTTTCTTCTCAATTTTTTTCCGAAAATATTAGCAAAAATAAGTTGCATCATCTTCATGTGTCTTTCGGCCAATGTTTCGAGTTTTTCGCTTGATTAACTGATTTTGAAAAGAAGGTGTACTCGATCGACATGTGAAAGAAGGGAAATTCTTCCGACCACCAGTTTTCAACGTACTGGACTCGTTTTGGTCCTGTTTTGAAGGTTAGAAGTAAAGATACACGACAGTGTAACCAACATCGTGAAAAAAATATTCCCCACGATCGTGAAAGCCCCAGTTCACTTACATTTTGAACAGTACTCGTATTAATAGGTGGAGCAATAGTTTTCTGAATTATAGGATGATTTGGAAATATGAATGTTCGATGTCTTATTCAAGAACACTTAACTGAATTGAAGAAATTAGATATTGGCATATTCGAATAATGAAATAGTCTAAACCATTTGCGAGTAATATTGAGCACTACGAAGTAACTATTATTTTCTATGACCATACGTTGATATCCATTGTCACATAAGGTCATGTTTCTATTTTTTTCCATAGAATAACAGCTCAGACTGTCCTTTCGCAAGACTAAATACAAGTCTCGAAGTCATTAAAGTCGGAGCGACGTTTATGTTTATTCAAATGATAGCGAAACGAAAATGTCGAGCAAGAACAACAGCAACGGTCTGGCACGGAGTCTAACGTGTTGGTGGTGTTCTGTCCAAAGTTCATTCATGAATATTTAAAATGAGATGTCTGGCAAGATAATAGACGGTGCAGTACATTTGCCATCCTTAATGGCCGTAAAATAGACAATACTTGTTGCTTTTTTCTGTGTTGCGAAAAACAATGAAAGTTTCAGTACCGATCAAGTTTCAGAATCACATGATTATCTGTCAATTTTTGTTGAGTCTTTACTTGAACCATTTCATCAAACATTCGACGAATCATATTTGGCGCCTTTGATCTGCTCAACGGAGACGTAAAAAAATGAATAATCATGAGAAAGAACCGTTTTCCGATTTTGTCCATAATCAAAATTCATGAATATGTAAAACGACATTCCTAACGACTCAATCAAACCAAAGAATCATGGATAAATTTCGTTGCATCTACTATCTACTCAAAATGCATAATAAATCAAAATATCTTTAATCAATATCTACTGGCTAATAGATTTACAATGTGATCCAAGTGAAAACCAGTTTTTGAATAACTAATGGAATGATCTCGGTGATGTATATGATACCAGAAAAGATTACTTTATGTCATAATCAATTAATTTCAAACGTCTTCTGAACACGAATGCATCAATAAGCAATTAACCTGTTTGGTTGAAATATTAAGTTAACTTGAAATTTATGAAGTCGTTCTTGGAGGTGATTTCTCTGCACTAACAACATAGCGAGTAATATTTTATTGCTACAATTATTCATTCCTAAATAAATCCGAATCTATCAATATTTCAAATCATTCGTGAGGACCTAACAAATGATCGGAATATATATCCGTTACAAAAATCTCAACGCATGTCCGATCAAGCCAAGTGATTTTGGGTTTCATAGTAGCAACGTTCAACTAGCACTATGGAACCACTACGATACCCCAACGGAATTTTAAAACAAGAGATTACCACTACTTCTGAACGATAATGAAGATTATCATAGCTACACTGAGAGAAGTATTCACTTGATATTATCGATCATGCGTTAAAGTTAATAAATCATTTATTGGCCAAATGGACAAATAAATATTTCTTTCATGGAAATAAAGAATTTATTTAAGTTTTCGCAAATCACCTTCACTCAATATTATATCACATTTATTTATGAATAATAACATTCAATAATACCGAATAAAGATGCATTACACTGAAATAAATATATTTAGTAATAATTAACAAACTGCATGAATTATGAATGAATGTTAACGTCTGATAGCAAAATTGAAAATTAATGGCTTTGCAGACGGAATTGAATTATGGAATAATGACCAGTCCGTGCAGGATTTGAACCTGCGACCCTCGAAATACTAGTCCAATGCGCTAACTAACTGTGCCATTGGGAAGGTTGAAGGTGCCATCTGATCTTCGGTTGGCGACTCTCCCAGAATTCGATGTTAGTTTGTTAGTTTTAATTCTTCATGAACTATGACGCTCGTGAAGAATTCTTTGGGGAGTTAGGGTTGGAAGGGGAACTCATTCGCTATCGGTGGTCATCGATGATTCGATTTTTACCTTTCATCCGTTTGCGTCATTCGCGATTTATCGGCAGGAGTCGGGTAGTTGAATCTACCGACCACCGAACAATGTTAACTAGCCAAGATGACTGAAACATGTCAAATGCGGTTTGTTCATTGTTAATAAATCCTGTATTTTGAGTAAACATATCGTGGAGTGGAGGAAGTTTAGAATCATTTAGAAATAGAAACCAAACGTTCGTTTATTACCAAATGAACATATGTTTTCAATTAATATATCTTATATTTGAAGAGAACTGCAGTTTAAATGAAATACATCATACCCAAATATATTAAATATTAACAAATACCGTGTAAATAAATATTTCGTTAGATATGAATGAATTCTTTCAGAGGCAAGATCTGTTAGTTAATAAATAAATTAAAGATTAATAAGTGGATTTGTCTGTCAATGAATAATCTCGACATAAATACTTTATTGATAAAAACAAATTTATTTCTCTCAGTGTATTAGAAGTGAGAAACAAGAATATAATCAAAAATGAATATTGAGACTACCAATTCAACCTCAATGCTCCAAATTCCACCACTCATTTAAATTTTGAGATACATCACTTTCAAACTAGCTTCTTTCAAAATTTGGTTCAGCAACCCAGTTTGCAGTTCTTCCATATCATCTCCCAAAATTCCAAGTGGACTCTGCAGTTAGCTTCGCATTAATTGAAAACCAAATGCACATTTATTTCATATATATGTCACGAATTCCACCTTATATTTCGTCCAGCATCCCTGGCCGAAAGGATGCTAATAGTGAGTAGTCCTGTAAAAAGCACAGAGTAATCGAGGTATAAAACTTAAGGTAGTTTTTATGACTGAATAAATTGAAATACTGTCCTCCCGATAACGTCGTCAGCAGGTGTCTCGAACTTGAAATGGTACCATTTGGGTGTAAAATACGGCTTTGGTTCATCGTTCGCACCTCCGATGTAGGAAGCTTAACGTTTAACCGGGCTTGCGGGTATGGAAGGATCGAGGTGCAGTGTCATTTGCTTGTAATTCGATGCGCTTTCCGAGTTCATGAGCAGATTTAACGATTTTTTCGTGCCATCATCATATGGAACGAAACTCGTGATATGTTGTCTTCTGATCGGACAATTTGATGCAAGAAAAATTATATAAATGGTCTTGGGAACGTTGTGAAGAACCCACGAAGGATACATTTTTTCAACCTCAATAAAAAATAATGATTCATTAAATATTTCAACGCATTTCTAAGTAATTAAGTCGAAAATGGGCTCAAGCCTCAGTTATGTTCCTCATTTTAGTCAACATTTCTCATAATCCTAACCATACATGGATTACATGGATACTTATTGATTAATTCAATATTTCTCGATTCTTTCTAGTTGTTAATTTTTTAATTTTTTTACAGAGTAAGCGGAGGTCCAGGAGGTGGATTTCAACTCCTTGGACGGGAATTCCACCCTGCCTACCGCCTGCCACCTCATATGGAGTATCTTTATTCACTCCAGCATTCTACCGCCAATTCTATCCATGGTAAGCCTAAAATAGAATAACACATGTTAATAGAATTGAACAAAGTTTCACTCAAACATGTACTGTTTCGTCAAATGTTTGAAAATTTGATTTTCAATTCAGGGTACCCTGAAATAATTCTTCGGTCTCCTAACCTGTATGAGACGATGAAAATAAACGAAAAACAACATGAATAGGTTAAGTAGAGCGGATATTATGTTCGCATAAATCTGGACTTTCTTGCAAAATTTAATATAATTTACATATGATCAAGTTGTGAAAGCTACTGTGAGAATAAAGAGAATTATTATTATTATTATTAATACTATTTTTTCATAAACGAAAAATGAGAATTCACATTCAGAATAATACGAGAGATTTTTCGCGATTCGTACGTTATATAACAAATATTTCAAAATTAAATAAATATCAACTACCAAATTTTTTACCCGGTAAAATTTTATGGAATGGTTGTCGCAAACTGAGTTTTTCACATTTAATCCATTTCATGAGATTTCGTTTCATTATGTAACTAAGATTCGTCCCAAATGTCACGTGATTTTTTCAATCGCAGTCACAATTTTTTATAGTTTCCTTCACTATGCACTGAAAAAAAAATAGAACATCCAGTTATAATGAATTTATTACGAAAATTTTTTTGGGAAACGTTCAACTTAGTTTTTCAACGATGTCGATAAACATTTTTGTATCTTATATCATGTGTTCTCAAAAAGGAATGAGGAAGCGATAGTTATTTTATAGCTACAATTGGCATTTGATCATCGTACAATACATTGTGAACTGCTGCTTTGATCGGTTACATTATAGTGGGGGTGGCTACCTTCATGTCAGAAAGATACAGCTCAAGAACAAATTGTGTATATAATTATAAAAAAATGATAGCCAGAATCAGAATTTATCAATATCCGACGCCAACAAGACAACGATCAATCCCTCGTGCTCATGAATTCTGCGTTTTTAACAGCTTGCCTTATAATGTATGAGGTTGTATTGTGTCTGCACTGGCTGTGTACCAAGTATATGTTGACAACGTCGTGTTGTGAAGACTAGTACTTCATTGAAGATGTTGCCACGGTCAATAAATGATAGTAAGTAGAAGGTAATTCAGACATTTATTCTGATTACTATCTCAAGTATCATGTTGACTTCCCAAACTGTTCTCTGTGTCAGCATGATGTATGAATAATTCATGATGGGTGGAGTCATTGTTACAGTTTGTTTTTTCAATTCCAAGATGAACAGTTTCATCAGATTATATTAATTCCAAGGTATATTCTTGACTTATTTCATAACAGTGTATGCTCATACCTTAGTAATACATTTGTAGGAAAATTTCTTCCTTTTCAACTTTATTTCCTGACTTATTTGAGAATGAAACATTGATTCAACCCACCTTGTTCAAGTAGCGCCGGCCACGAAATGCGATAATCTCATGAAAACACATTTCCAGAATATGGTAACACTGTTCCTAGATTTTGTGTTTAAATTATAATTAACCAGCCATATTTACCAACCTGAGAAAAATATAAAATGAAATATAATTTTTTGTTGTTGCATGCCAATAATCCTTCGTTTGAGTAGAGTAAATTGTTTCTGCTATTTTTGTGTCGCATATATCTCGAAACAATATTGAAGGCCTAAGATAGTTAAAATTGCGTATATCTGCAAAAACATTGTTTTTCTCTAGCATCATCTATTGACTTAATTCAAATACCGACATCAATTGTTTCCAGGCAAAAATTATAGAGAAGATTGAAAACGAAGCGACTACACTTACGTCAGCGCCATCTAGTTATTCCGAGTTCATTCGGGAAATATATTAATGCGCCAGATACTAATATGCGAAATAAAGATCATTAAAAAACATGTAGTGGAGCTCAGCGGTTAGAGTGGACGCGAGGCCCGAGTCCGAGTGTACAAATTTTCTAGTTAATACTTTTGTTTTGTCGCCCAAGATGGTATCTTCTAGGCTCGACAAAGTCGAAATTCAATTTCAGTAAGATTTTAGCGCCATCTAAACTTTCAGAAATCCTAACAACGGAAGAGCGTAGTCGGTTTTTAACATTACTAATAAATGCCCGTTTCCTATCTTTATACTCTATAATCTTTATTTTCAAGTTAAAAGTAGGCGCCAAAAGATGGTTCTGAATAGTAGCAGGCTAGTTTCCAATGTATCCATGTTAGTATTTGGTATCAATTTATGCTACAATGTTTTATGATGTGATTTTGACTGAACTATGGGAGGAGTTAGTGTTCTGAATACATGGTGTACGTAACGTTTTGAATGGAATGACATTCGAACAATTTTAGAATATGAGGAATGTTTCTTCCGCTCTAATTTCCGTTGTTAAATTTGATTGTTGTTAAAACAAATGATCTGCCACTGCCAAGGAGCTGTTTTTTTGCAGATGTCAAGAACGACATTCCAAAATTTATTGATTTCTCGTTTTTTAAAGTGCATCAAGATTCGAAGTCGAAGGAATATATAAAATAACAAAGAATGACCCGATCACTAATGTTGAGTCCATGTACTTCCAAAGGGTAGTCCATTTGATATTCGAAACTCTTTTTAAAACAATATCATTATAGTTTCAGTTTCAATGTAGGTACAATTCATTCCTCGTATGAATTATCGATAACGTACTTTCAGTATCAGAGAAATACGAATATTTCCGATTGTTTTCCTAGACTGTTCACACAAAAAAATGAGGAAATTCTGGCGAAATGAATGTGTGACTCCGTTGCACCAAACTGATGAGAATAAAAATGTCAAGAACACCATTAATTGCTCTTTGAAAAGAATAATATATTCGAATAAATTCCCAAAAATCATAATTTGTTGAAAGCGTGACCTACAGATTATTAATCGAAACGTTCCTTATATTATCAGATAAGCGCATCAACATCTAATCAGTGCATACAAAATATATTTAGACATCTTAGGAGCAGTCTTATTAATTGAAGGGACATTCGACGACCTCTTTCGTATGAACTGTCACATAGGTATTTCCGAAATCGTCAGATTGTCATTGTCAAAATAATTCATTATATTCACTTCACTAGGATCTGCTTCATAAGTTCATAATGAAATGACTGAAGGACTCGCATCGAAATTCTCCAGTTACACAAAGCATCACACGATTCACACATCTCTGATTTGTTTATAACCTCGTCACCGGATGCGAGGGTGTTCAACCCTGCCTCTTCTGTAGTGTAATTTTTCATTGGGGGAGTAGCCTAAGAATCCCTTCGTCATTATTCATTATCGAACAATCTTCTCATTATATTCTGGACCCGCATACTGTACCTAATTGCTCGATGGAACGTCTCACTCATTTCCTAACGGGCATGCATTCCGGATATCCTCCTTCATTTGAATAAATGATCGAATGTCGTCGGAACTGCTGGTGAACATGCACCTAACGCAATGAAGGATTAAACCGTCTAATAGTTCTAAATTGGACATATTCATTTCCATGGTGGCTCAAAGAAATCAGTATTGTTACGTTTTCGGGTGTTCTTTAGTACAGATTGAATTCTACTTTTTTATGATATCCCGAAACATGTAGTGGGTATTTAAGCTTCGTGAAGAAATCTTCGAGAAGTACATTAGTTAGTCTTCTAGTAATTTTATAGTGGTCTGATACAAGTGATATCACTAAACACTAAACGAACGCTTCTCAAGAGGTAGAAGAAATCTGTTATGAGTAATGAAAACCAGAATATTTGGAAGACCATTATTTCCAATAATGAGATATATTTTATGGATGTCGTTAATAGTAAACTGTGGATCTTTCTCAGATATACTGCATTATCGGAAGTGATAGTTTGAGGATGGGCACAACGAAATTAATAAATCATTAATTGTATTGGCGCTCTATTTAGATAGCCGTTATGGTATCTGAAAATACGGCTCATCGGTTCTGGGGTCCAAAAATTCATAAAAATTAAGAGTTCACCGAAACCATCGGCATTCCAATACTATCATATTATCGAAAAGTGAATTGTGGTCCGTTTCGATGATTGGAGAAATAAATTCCCGAAGACTCCGTTATATATGTATTTCCGAACACTGAATAATCTATTAGTTGGGCAGTGGCGGGTATCAACTTTCAGTACCTATTGCTGTTTTGAGTACGGAGATGTAAGTTTGTTATGTGAGTGTGTTAAGTCCGAATTACTGCATATAAATTACATTCCGAATCGGGTATAGGCGAAGTGGATCAATTATTATTCGTCATATTTTAATCCTCAAATATGGCATGGATAAATGAAAGTATACCAAAATGAAAAGAAAATATCTTATTGTCTAATTACAGCTAATTTGGTATCTTATATGATTTTTTTGAACGATATAAAGATCTCTCCATCGCATCCGAATTTTCATTCGGACAAATAAACGTCATGAAGAAAACAAATTTTTTGATTATGAATACAGTAGAATCCGTTTATTATGACGCCGGCTATACTGACCAATCGCTTATAATGACGCAAATGCAGTGTTAAGTTTGGTTTCATTCAAAACTCCTTACTATAGGGTCCGGATTTAATGACTCCGCTTATAATGACATGTCGCTTACAATGACATGATTTCAGATACAACAACATGATTTTTCGAAGATTTTTCCGGTTATAGTGACCGCTCGATCGTTTTCTCAAGCCACCCTACCCTTTTTAATGCGATGAGGTTTGATACGATACGAGACATACGCTTTTTAGTATAATCCAGATCATTGAAGTGATTATTGGTGTTTTGTTGACAAAATGACATCCATTGAAGCCATTTCTAAGTTGTACAATGGTGTAAGAAGCTATTATTTCAAGTCGAAAAAAAAAACGCAAACTAAAATTTCAGATTATTTTTCTAAAAAATGAAAAAGTTCTTTATATTTAATTTTTTTTCGTAAGAGAAGCTATTTTTTATTTTTTCAATAAAGCAAAATCTGAATTTGTCGTTCTTTTCTTAAACTGGGTCCAAGAAAAATACCATCAATTTAGCTGTAATTCTGCTTTATGTGACTTCCGGTTATTATGACGTATTTTTCATGTCCCCTCGATGTCATTATAAGCGGATTCTACTGTATGTTCTGCACAGCACTGAAATGCTTTTCATTTAAGAGCTGAACTTTATGAGTCATTTAGGTCTTTGAAAAATCTGTAGATTTCATTCAATCGTCAGATCTTACAAGAGCTAAAATATAATCAAAAAAATTCAAAAAGACTCAAAAGTTGAAATTTCTCAACAAATTTCAAAATCGGAGGAATGGATGCGTAAGAACTAGGTAATCTCAATATCTAAATTAGTCATGAATATTTATATAACTATATATATATTTTTCGAAATTTTCAAAAATAACCTGCGGATGGATAGTGTTACGTAAGTAAGAAATGATATCGTTTGCTACGCCAGTGCTTCAAAACCAGTATTTACTTGAGTTCAATTTTACGAGGAAAAAGCTCGGTTATAAACGTCGAATATATTTTTTTATAGTCAATTTGGTCCGATATTTTAATATCCAATAAAATTACAACATTCTCCCGCAGCTTGGTCCCGTAGAAGGTTGGGTGTCGTTAAATAAATATTTTATCGATATGAAGCAGTCTCGAATACAGATCTATTAAAATTATTATCATAATTTATTTTGATACGGTTTTATCTAACTTTGAACAAGTTTTTTCAAGCGCTGCTTCTTTGTTATGTATCTATTTTATTGGGAATACTATTATCATGTCTCTGAATAGTAGGAATTAGAAATTTAATTTTGAGGAATTAATTTGAGTCAGGTTTTCCCCGTAATTTATACTTCGAAAAAATTATATCCATTTTATTTTTATCCTGTTGAGAAAAGTTGGAATGCAATATCTACGACAATTTATCAGTATAGAAATATAATATTTCTGTCGAGAATTGATCAATCTCATAGGGGGTGTATCTATATGCAATGAGAATAATCAGGATAAAAACATTATTCTGATCGTTGTTGGGAAAAATTTTCATTCAATTTTCATACCTCCAAGAAAGAGGGAATATGGATTTTATGATATCATTCCCTCTTGGTTTTTAAAAAAAAACGTTATCATTTTGCCCAAATGATAATTCAAATATTTTGATCAAGAAATGGTCTGAGGGCCGGTATTATAAACGTGCAGAACGCGGATTCAAATTCAATCTAAGTTTGAAGGCCTGTTTTGGCATAGAGAAACCAGTCCTTAAACTAAGATTTAATCTCAATCCTCGGTTAACACTTATCTAATACCGGTCCTCAGACGATTTAGCTTGAACTGATGAAGGATTCTGCGATTTCATGTTTTTAGGTGTCAAGGACATTATTTGTCTCTTTAATTTCTGTTCAATAATGAAAGACAGCGTAATATCTGAAAAATCGGTCAGGTAAAAAAAATTTACTAGGAAATTAGTTCGACATCTGCCGGATAATACCCACATAAAGTCTGAAATGACGTTAGATATGAAAAAGTCGATTCTAGTCATGGGCGCCCGCAGAATTTTTTCTCAGGGGGGGGCACATGAGGATTTGATGAGGCGCAGGCAAAATCATTATTCGGTTTTGCTCATAAACAGGAAGGAAATACGTACTATTTATTTGGTGGATGCGCCGACTCCTCGATGAGAAATAAAATTGAACCAATGTCTGAATTTAAAATTTCCTACATGGAATTTCTACTCTTCGAAGAAGAAATACTAGCAGTACCTATTGACTCTTCGTATCCTCTAAAATAAGAACTTTTACAATCGGCCGTTAAACTACGAGACGATGAAACTGAAAGTTATTATAGGCAGGCCGGCAGCGGATGTGCACACGCTCTCATCGTTTCAACTGTCGCGAGCATATGGTTATGATGACCAACAGAACAACATTGTTCGGAGGCGAGTTACTCGAACCCGATCTAATTTTAAACATTCATCGAATCCATTACCGATTCACATAAGAAAGATCACTCCTTGGAACTAGGGCCTTGGCAGAGAAAGAGTTACGAGCTTGTTGAAAAACAGATCACGGTCGACGTACAACACACCGTTTCTGAAATGTATGTAGAAAGTGGAACAGGATTAAGGCTGCATCATAATATACCGCGAACTCGTGAACATCATCCTCCAGAAATCTCCGAATGCCGGTGAGCAAGCTGAATTGTTCGTGAACATTCCATTTTTGCAGCCTTGTTTCTACGAAAAAAAGTCTTATTTCCAAGTATCAATAATGTTGGATCTTGAACTCAAAATGATTCACAATTAGGTTGAATCCACTATTTCAATTATTCTATCCGTTCGTCGTTCCGTTCATTCACATCCGATAATTCGAAAATACCAATCCCACCGAATTGAAACTTTGAAGGTAATTCTAAAATAAAAACAAAAGAGCTTTTTGAAAATTCGTGAGGGTAGGAGATGAAAAGAATTTCTTCTTAAAATTTTCAATATCTCAGAAACTACTCGCCACATTCTGCTATCATTACATTTTATATAGAAAAATTGGTTATTATATTTTGTATTATTCTGTGATATTGTCGTCACTTTATAATATTACTTGATCACTATTTGTACTAACTGTATCATTACAAACTAACGAAAATTGAAATTTCAGCCTCTACGTTTTAATTTTCTGCATTGTCTTATTTGATGTATTTTTTCTGTGGAATGCCCTGAGTAGTCGATACATCTCATTAATGGGATTTTTGATTTATAAAATTTATACAGAAGGACCTAAAAAACTCAGCCAGTTCCTCAGTAATTTATTACCAACATAATTTAACCAATAAAAGATTTTTCAATATCACAAAGAGATTATGTTGCGGTTTTCACAATCTGCTTGCCGCTTGAATTGTTAAAGGATAGGAGTCGGAATTGTGTGAAGTTAGATGACAGATGAATCTTGAAATAAAAAAATCTGGATTTTCAGTTTGAGATTATTTAACCAGATCTCAGTAGGAGGAAACAATGTTGAGAAAACTCCAGAAAGGTCTTGATGAAAGTCATCATCAGATGTGCACAACTCTCTTCGATTTGATGGTTTACCGACCTCCAAATGGTAATATTGGATCAGACGTTGAAGAAACAACTCTTAACAATAACATTTCATCCTGAGAAATAATAATAATAATAACTGTCATTTATTGACCACAGTCAAAGGCCATCGACCGAAGGGGGAAATAATAATCCTACCTTTTAACACTTATATTTATCATACATCTACCGCCGTACATTCAGAAATGTGTGATATTTTCAAAACATTTTTTCGCCAGTTAGTATTTGCCTTTTGTTATCTGGAAATTTCGTAGAAGGGGTGCTATGAGCCTAGAAATTTTTTCCTCGAAAAAAGGCCATTGGCTTTCATGTTCATCTCACTACTCTCCAAATATTTCGTAAATTGAGGTAATAGTCACCGCCATGTCATGGGATATACTTTGTGCTGGTGTATGCGAAAATGAATTAATGGATAAAATTGGGATATGTATGGCGTAGAAATTATTTGAAAGCGCATCCGCCATTTTGTGAATAATATTCAACCAACTGTATCGCAAAGTTTTACATTAATGGATTTCGTACCTTTCCCAATTTAAAGTTACCAACTATAACTAAAAAGTGATTATATCAAATTTATGATTTGAATATGGTTTCAAATTCCGATGACAAAATGTTTCCCTGAAGATGATTCATCCCATTTTTTTTTGTCATCTCTTTTACCGGAGATGTTAATGAGGCATGCTGACAGGGCAACGTACATTGGTATGAGAGAGTAAAAATAGACGACGAAGATAACCATTCATTTTATTCTTCGCGACAGGAAGAACTAATTATGTATCACCGTGTGGTTTAAATTTCAAGAAATAATGGCGTTTAAGGATAGCTTATTTACACTTCTGTCCTATCAATCGCTTTCTTTTGTTGTTTTTGATCGGTATATCCCTGACATGATTTAATTTAATTTTTTTATCTTTACTTTTCGTGACATTAGTCGAAATTGTTCAGTACAGTTATACAGTGTATAGTGAAATGTAGCCATCTGAAGACGAATATTTTTTTTTCAGAATTTTTGCTTTTTGTCTTCCTATAGGATAAATATCAACATCAGTAATCACAATTTTCAAGACGTTGTGTGACGCGTGGAAATTATTTATCTTCATCTGAAGTGACGAATGACTTCCATCTTGCCTACTCATTTCTCAGTTTCAGTCTTGAAATTAGTCGAAACGAATTTATAAATATCTACGTGGTGAAGGGTACTCCTAATCATGGCGCCTGAATATAAATATATAAAATATACTATCTTTCAGCACACAACAATATTCTTCCATTTTCTAATTGAAAATTATTTTATAGATGAAGAAAAACATTTTCAGTATTAATATTTATAGATATATAAATTGTATAAGAGAGTGAATCCAAAGAATACAAGAATAAAATAGAATTAATCAAAATCACGAAAGCGAATAAATTGAAATTTGATCTGTAATTAAAAATCATTCTATCGAAATTTTCAAGGAATCAATCTCTCACTTTTTTCTGCGTGCTCTTGAAATCAAGGGTGTTAAAATTTCAGCATTCGTTGAAATGATCATATCTTTATAATATTATAGACCGAGAAAATCAGAAACAGATGGTCTTCACAAGCAATATTATTTTTTCAATTAATATTTTTTTTAGGATTAGGATTGTCATCCGAATACCTCAGCACAAGGGGCCTCACTGAGCTTCACCCATCCTCTACCCTCACAAGCGCCGAATTTCCTTTTAGCATAGATGGTGAGTAAAAACCATGTGTATTAAAAAATACAATGTAAAATTTTAAGAAAACAATGTGAAATTTCAAGATACTTTCTCATTTCTCCACCTGAAATTTTCGAAGAACTGACTCATAACTTTATTTCAACAACTTCTCGATGACAAAGAAGTATTATTTCAGTCTGTTATTTTTTTTCTAACTCGTCATAAATCCGATGTTTCATCGAATATTTTCTGGGCCATACAGTTTTTTATTTGATTATACAATTCATAGTCCCCACAATTAACGCATATAATTATTGTCAAGCTTAGGTGATCAATCAGAAATTTTTGCAGTGCATTTCATGCAATGAACTCTCATAATTATAGTTACAGGTATGCATATCGGTAGACAAACCGTTAATCGTTCATGGTATTTTTCACATTATATGGAACTACAAATTTGAGGGGTAATTGAAAAATTTTCCCTATCCTACGGACTCCATCAGTTCATTTTATGAAATGATTCATCGAAAGTTAATTTATCATGCATCTTCAATATTATTTATATTTTCTCATAAAAATGATGATAATAATATTTGAAATAATTGTTTTTTTGACTGTGTATTTTGAACCACTGAAGTCCTTCTGCCTCTATTCCCATATGTTTGAATGAGAGATTTTATAATGGTGCAATCTGAAATAACGATGTGTCAATGTAATATCTGAGGAAATGCCCAAAACCTTCATTAGAATCAATGACAATGAGCTGTTAACTTTGTAGTGTATAAAGTTCAGTAGGTATAGGTGTAGCTTTGAAGATTTGTACCTACTAATAGGACATAAGAAGAAAACTTGAAAATATAATCAGAATAAATCAAAACTATTTCTTCCAATAAATTTTTTTGGATTGTTCTCATATAGCTCAGTTCATGAATTAGGGTTATTTCAATGAAATTTATTTTTTCAGGATCAAGACTGAATAGCCCCCGTCCTGGAAGTATTAGGCAGTCGAGAAAAAGAGCATTATCGTCATCGCCTTACTCCGACTCCTTCGACATAAATTCTATGATAAGGTTCTCTCCAAATTCTTTAGCATCTATCGTAAATGGCTCTAGGTCTTCCAGTGCTAGTGGTTCATATGGTCACCTATCAGCTGGAGCGCTCAGTCCAGCGCTCAGCATGCACCATGGCATGCATCTACAGCAAATACAGGCACACTTGATAAGGAGCGGGGGGTCCTTGTTACCCCTTGCTCCTACTGCCCCACCCCCACACCCAATGTATTCCTTGGGACATCATCCCCTACATATAACTTCCTCTCATAATAATTCAAAGGCTGATCTGGCAGAACATCGAAAGAAATCAGACACTAGCACTTTAACACAAGTGGATGTGGAATCTATATCATCAGTGAGAAAAGTTAAGGTAAGGTTGAAAAATTAAATATTCATCTCCTAAATTTAATTTTGGCAAATGGTAAATATAACAATTATAATTTTTTTCAGGTCAAAAAGGAACCTACCAATGGTGGCATACAATGTGGATCATCAGCAGATGCTACCAATGATCAAATGGATCTCAAAGATGAACCAGGTGATTTCATTGAAACTAATTGTTATTGGAAAGATTGTGGCATCGAATTTTCCACTCAGGATGAACTAGTTAAGGTATGTTAAATGGTATTATAGATAATTGACAGGGCAAGATTTAATTAATTTTTTTCATTATTTGATCATGAAAAATTTTGAGGGGACATCTACCAACTTATCATCTTTTTATTACAGCATATAAATAATGGACATATTCATGCTAACAAGAAGTCTTTTGTTTGCCGATGGGATGGATGTTCCAGAGCAGAAAAGCCTTTCAAGGCTCAGTATATGTTGGTAGTTCACATGAGAAGACACACTGGAGAGAAACCACATAAATGTACAGTAAGTAGACCCACTGTCCTTATCATCTTGAGGATATTTATTCAAAGTACTTCTAATATTATGATTTATTTTTTCAGTTTGAAGGCTGTGTGAAGGCTTACTCTAGATTAGAAAATTTAAAAACTCATCTTCGATCTCATACAGGAGAGAAACCCTACACTTGTGAATATCCTGGCTGTTCAAAAGCTTTCAGTAATGCATCAGATCGAGCAAAACATCAGAACCGTACCCACAGTAATGAGGTGAGATTTCAAAATATTTTTATGCCATTGGTCTATTAGATTCAAACTGAGAAATTATTCATTTTAACTCATGAAAGACGCACTTACTTATTCTATATTTGTTGATGAAAGCAAAGCAAAAAGATTGGATATAGTAAGTAATTGAATTTGGCTTGGAAAATATTTTAATTCAATTCAATTAAAACGATTTTTTTTTCAGAAACCATATGTATGTAAAGCACCTGGTTGTACAAAACGTTATACAGACCCCAGCTCCTTAAGAAAACATGTGAAAACTGTTCATGGAGCAGAGTTTTATGCTAACAAGAAGCACAAAGGCATAGATGGTGGATCAGATGATGGCCCTGCTGGACTGGATTCAAGTCCTAGAAGTGAAGATTTGCAGAGTCACAAAACGGCCAGCCTTAGTAGTCCAAGCATCAAATCTGAGGTATGTTTAAAGCAAATATAACCTCCTATTGTAAATATGACTTAATTCATTGGATTGGCATTAATGATTTCATTTTTGGAACGACATTTTGATTTTTTTTTCTTTCATAAGTCTGATATCAATTCGCCTGGACAACAACAAGGAAGCCCACTGGGAATAACCCAGCTAGCTGGAAACTGCAATGATGATTTCTCGACTGATGTACCATCAGGAATGCAGAGATCTTCCGGTGCAATGGACGATTCATCTTGGCCCTATGAGGCAGAAGATCTGGAGGTAGGTTTCTTGAAACAGTCCTCTATTTGTTAAAACCCTATTTAATTGGATATGTACTAAATAGTTTTTTTTTCAGATTGATGATCTACCTGTTATTTTACGTGCAATGGTAGGGATAGGTGCTGAACGTGGAGGTGGAGGAGTAGCAGTAAGTGAAAGACCTAGAACAAGATTAAAACCCAGAATCCAGATCAAACCCCCCTTGTCTCCAATGCTGCCTCCCCAAAGAAAGAATATAGGTATCACCGATTTGAATAAGAGAATAACAGACCTGAAGATGGAAAATGGTGGAATCCAGCAAATTCAACCGAAATCTCCTATGACAGATTTTCAGCATAGGATTCAATTGAACAGTACTCAAGTTCAAATAAGACGAGACAGTAATTCAACTGTTAGCTCCTATTACGGTAGCATGAGAAGTGCGGATATGAGCAGAAAAAGTAGTCTTGCATCCCAAGTATGTAGATTTTTCTTCGAAGATCATATAATATAATATGATTATATTATATATAATTCCTCTGAATGAAAATAACACTTAAAATTTGTAGGGTTCCAGTTTAAGACCAGGAATGGGTCCAAATTCCTTTTATGATCCAATATCAGCCGGAACTTCAAGGAGGTCCAGTCAACTTTCAACAAACACAAATGGTGGTAGTTGTATACCACCTTCTCCACCATCTCAACTGCTTGCGGGTCAGTTACAACGACTACAAAATTCCTGCAATAAACTCACAAACAACTTGGTTCTTCAGGTATGGTTTTTATAAATTGAGTGCTAATTTATTATTTGAATTATAAAATTAATTATAACAATTATATTATTTACAGACGCAGAGCGCATCTCTTCAACAGACAGCTGCTCAGCAAACCTGGTTGAATAATTTGGAAAACTTAACTAGCTCAAAGACAACTGTCAGTACAGAAGGTAGAAGGATGTCTGAACCCTGTCATACATTCAGTGATAGAAAGAGTCCCCCACCAAGACCAGCGTCTGTGACATTATCACCACTCAAAGGTTCCACTAGTTTAACTGACTTGCATCCCAACCAAGCAGTAAACTTAGATGAAGTAGGTGAAAGTGAAATGGTTGAAAACAAACTTGTCATCCCAGATGAGATGGTACATTATTTGAACCAGGTGGCAGATACACAAAACGGAACTGATTTCAACCCATCTATGAGTTGGAGTGAAACTGTCCAAAAACCACTTTCAAGTCCTAGTCAGATTTTGCCTTCACAAGGCAATTTGAATCAAATTATACCTACTTCGAATCTTAGTCAATCTCCTTCAAGTATCAATCAGATACTCCCATCACCCCAAAATTCTAATTTGATGTCGCCACAAGGAGTGGGTCAAGTTATGTCTTCGCCAGGAGGTCTAAATCAAATGATTCCTTCCCCTGGAAATCCTAATTTGAACCAAATGTTACCATCACCCTCATCTAATTTGAACAATATGATGAACTCTCCCAACATAAATCAAGTGATGTCATCTCCTGGTTCTAATTTGAATCAGATGATAACATCCCCAATTTCAAACTTGAATCAAATGGCGTCACCATTATCGAATTTGAATCAGATGGTAGCATCACCCATGTCCAATTTGAGTCAGATGGTTGGATCTCCACAGAATGTAAATCAAGTTGCTTCTTCTCCAGGGTACAATAATATCCCAAATCCTTTAATGTCACCCATTTCAAATGTAAATCAAATGGTTATGTCTCCAACGGGGATGGTATCATCGCCAATGAGATGTCCTCCGCAATCAATAATGTCTCCTAATAATCAAAATCAAATGAATGTATCACATCCAATGATGGGAAGGCCCCAGCAGATGATTCCTCAGAGTATGCCAAACAACGGAGAGCATCTCATGAATGCAAATTATTGTTACAACCAAGGAATGCAAAACCATAATATGAACCATAATTTATGTTATAACATGCAACATCGGCAAGGAAATACTTGGAATAATCAAACTGGTCAATCAGTGCAAAGTCAAATGTGTCATCCAAACTCCATACCCCATCAAAACAATCATCACAACATGTGTTCCCAATATATTAATCAGTGCCAACCTCAAATGCATGCACCAAATAACTTCAACATGTGTAACCAAAATTATCTGCAGAATAAATGCCAGAATGAGGCATCCAATAATTACGCATGCAATAGTAATGCAAGCATGTATCAACAACCTTTCAGGAGTTCAAACTACCATAATTGTGTTCCAAATATTAACAAGCCATCCACCCATGCAATCGTAACTCCCACTCCAAATGAACTTTCATATCAAACTCAGAACTTTGGAGACAGGTCTAAATGCTCTCATTCCCAGAATTGTTACCAACAACCAATGTATAATAACATGTGTGTATCGAATTCTCAACATATGATACCCCAAATGCAAATGTGTACAAACTGTAACTGTCAGCGGCAGCAGAACTTCCCACAAAAATGTGTAGAAAGTGCGGTAAACAATAGTGAAATACAGTGCAAAGACATCAGTCAATCCCAAATGTCCCCAGGTGTAATTAATCAAAGCCAACCTAAAGAAACGCAGAACCCTAACTTGAACTCTAATGGTAATGCAACCAATTCTGCCCAACCAATCGGGATGCGTCAAGATACATATCAAAGAACTTTGGAATATGTTCAAAACTGCCAATCATGGGTCGGTAATTCTGATGTTGTTACAAGCAGTACTCATCCTTTAGCTAAAATAAAAGGAGAAGATGCTTGTTCTAACATGGTTGTTAATGATATGACATCTTCACTGAGTTCTCTGTTGGAAGAGAATAGATATTTACAAATGATTCAATGAGGAAATTAAAATAATTTTCAGCATTGCAATTTGGAAATAATTTATCATATCTTGTTGAATTTTTATTTATATTGAACAAAATAACAAATATATAAAAAAAACATTGTGAAAAAATCGTTATTACTTTCATTAATGTTGAATTTATCAAAAATTTCGTTCAGGAAATCTGTTGTGATCTTTCAATCAATACATACTGTCTCTATTGTAATACTCAAAATAATGTAAAATTTTTGTGATATAGGTATTGAGCAATATTTAATGTTAGAAATGGCTTTAAAATTGTACATAATTATATTATTTCATCTTATGTACACATATTTGTTCATAGTAATTCAATATTGATGTTAAATTATGTAGATTAAACATTATCAGAAAAAATGGCTATTCTGTGCCATGTAATGATTCTTACTCATATTTTAAGGAGAATTATTTTCAAAAGAACAAAAACTATATTTTGTAATTGCGTTTTTGATAATTACTGAATAAAATATATGCTTTAAATATATATATGCTCCGTTGCTTTTCTTTGGGCTTCTTTCAACTAAGTTACTTATTTAACTCATTGGTGGACAACAACTACCAATGTAGAGAAATTTCATTCTGAAACAAAACACATAATTATTATTATTAGCTGGTCACTAATCACCATCACAGAACTATGAAAGGATTACTATGTCATTAGTATTCCTTAAATATCTAACATCAGTGTTCTTTTTAAATTTCCCTTATAGTTCCATATTGTAAAAACCTTTCATATTGTGAGTTAGGGCATTGATGGGATACATATCGAACAATGTATGGCATAGAGGTATTGCCAGCATCATCTCTCCTTCACTAAAGGAAGATTTTTCTGGCTATGAAAGTGATTTTGAAAAAATTTAAAAATCCATCAGAAACCATACAAAATAATAATTGTCACTACCATTATTAATTCTTCTATGCATAAAGAGTGCATTCAATAATTTTGATGAGCTTGTTACTTTTTCCATTCATTCCCAGTAGGAGAATTAGGAAGTAGAGCTCAGTTGGGCTACCAGACATTCAGGAGCGCCGTACTATAACCACGCTTTTTTAACTGACAAGTCCGAGATATTTTCCAAAATCTTGATTTTTCTTATAGACAACACCTGTTTTCTTCTTAATGTTACACCCTGTGTACGCAAGGTTCATGGGCTCGGCAGAACTACTAGCCAAATTTGAACCAGTTATGCGCAGGGGCACTAGTGCTTAGCTACAAAGGGTGCAGAGAACAGACTATCGCAGAGAATAGACATTTCCAATAAAGGCAGAATTCACATCATTTAAGAAAGAAATCTAAATATTATTCAGAAGACAATGAAGATAGCAGAACATTTGGAAGATTTCAGCTTTATTGTATCATTGGTTTTTTGGTATGACACATTTCTTCGAATTAATCTTGTGAGAAAATCTCAACAATCAATAAGCATCCCTTGTGATTGCACAGAAATGTTAAAAAAAAAGTGCACTTTCCTGGGAGAAAACAGAAATACAGGTTTCAGAAGCGCAATTTAAAATGCGAAGGAATTCGAAGTGTGAAGCATCTAACTGTTGAACCTACAACTTTCCTAGAAAAAACTTGAATTTTTAAAAGGTTTTTAGTACACAACATTGATTACAGTGAATGAATTATTTTGACAGTTGAATAAGTAGTACTCGGAATTTTGATCTTTTTTGTACAATAACAAATTCCAAAAAATCGGAGCTGGTGTAAAACTCCAATTGAAATTAACTGTAGGTATGGACACTTACAGAGAATGGACGATCAGAGACTTCCAAAGAAAGTATTGGAGTGGATTCCCACACAACGCCGAAAGAGAGGACGACCTAAGAAAACTTGGAATGAGGGTGTTATGAAAGCCATGAGTTCCAGGGATTTAAGAGAGGGACAATGGAATGACAGAACGGGGTGGCGAAACGGCATCGGACAACGTCGAACGACGTTTTGATCCCGATTGTATATATATCTATAGGTATCAGATATAAATGATTGTATATTGTGTGATTAACAGTCTAAGATCTTTTTTGCCTGATCATAATGTTTTCAATTTCATCAAGGAGCCCAACCCAGAAGAATTGTACCGAAATGTATAATACTATTGGAAAAATCAAGTATTATTCCTGTTGCGGTTGATACAGAGAAGTTATTCTCAGAAGCTAATAAAAACCTACCTGCGATCGACAATTTATCTCAGTCAAGATTGAAAACTTGCAATAAGTTTGTAAATCGAACATGAAATTGCGAGAATATTTTACTTGGATTAATTAAATAGAAGAGTTCAACGAGAGGTGAAATTTTAGTTATTTTGGATAACTTTCACACACCTGTTTTCGAAGTAAGCATCTTCTTTCGTTTTATATTTAAGGTAACTGGAGAATAGTATAGTTATTATTTTTATTTATAAATACATAAAATATGAAGCAATTTTTTTGTTATCATCATTAAATCCTATGATTTTTTTAATATGATTTTGAATTTCAGTTGAGGAGCACAGTAGAAATCTCACCCACAGTGTAGCGCTTGCTAATTAGCTCCTTATGCTCAGGAGTGGCAAGAAATCTGGGCATACCCAGATTCCTTTTGTATTTGTAGATGTGTGAGCATATGAAATTCGATTTGAATGAAAATTCAAAACTATTTTTTTTTGGAGTATTCGGTCAGTGATGTCCTATTCAATTTGAGTGGACTAGAGATTGTGAAGTAAGGTACAATCTTTTATATACATCATTATCCGTCTGATGAAATATATGGGACATATCTATCCCTGATATTTGCTAAATTAATGACATGAAAAAGTTGTAGTTGATTTATAATTTAAAAAATGATTAACTTAAGAGTCAGTATTTGCTTCAAAATTCATAACATGAACAAATACCACGAATAAGGATGTTTTGCCAAAAAAAGCAAGAACAGTGTTGGGAGGTGCTGGACCTATCATCTATACTAGTTTGCGAACATTCAATAGAGTACCGAATAATATTTAAGTGAATACAACAACAATATTTTTGTGAACTTTTGAAAAATCGACTAAGCTGTAAATCATTGTGGTGATTTTGTAGTAAATGTAAAGAATTACAACAACAAAATTAGTAATATGGTTTTATTATTATTTATTTCGATTAATTAAATATTCATGTGAAAGTAATGAACAAGTTTCTAACATTTTGTTGATCAAAAAATATATACAAGATTCAAAGGTAAAAACGGCAAAATTTAAAACTACACTGGATTAGGAGTGTATGCTGTATGAAACACAAAATTTTGTAATATGAGTTTTATACTGATCAATAGTGGAATCTACTTCAAAATTATACACTTGATGCAGCTTGTGTTATTCTCTAGGCATTACTTAAATTTACAAGGAGAACAAACTGCATGAACGTCTACTACTGGGCTTTGGTTTGTGAGCTTAAAATACATACTGGAAAAAAGTTTTCACATCATTTATGGAGCAGATCTTGAGTGGAAAGCTGATGAATGTATTCAGATAATTGGATAGAAGTTGTAAAGGATTGCTAGTACTCACTAAGACAATATTTTGGGAACTTTTGAGAACTGATTGAAATAGAGCCTGTTTGCCTTGAAAAATTCATGATTATATTAAGATGTTTTATATTCGAGTGAAAATTATGTGTTTGAATTCATACAGTCTGTGAGTTGGTCATGATTGAAGGTTAAAAGAGAATGCTCCAGAATGTCACATTGGAAACTGATGAATATTGATTTTCAGCCACATACCAAAGCAGTAACAATCACTTAAAATTAATAAATAACATACTATAATAATTTAAAATATGAACTAAAACAGCGAACATTTACAGCTTTGGTATGTGAAACTATTTTTAATTATATTTGTTATACTAATAAGTTAGGAACCAAGTGCTTATAATATAATAATCAAATACCTTATTTTTGATACTTCCATCAGATACTGAGCAGTTTAATATGCATTATCAATTTCACATAAGAACTAATCTGTATTAACATTTTTCACATTAATAACCGGCATTTAGGAGTTTGAAAATTTGGAGAAAAATATTACTACCAAAACTTGTGGATTATCAAATGGTATTGATATATACCAAATAATTACCAAAATTGAATTATTCTCAGATTGATCAAATTAATAGGAATATTAAAACAAATTTCTGCTAAATAAGAACCTATGGATTTCTGAGTCACTATATGAATACTTAGAATGGCACTGATCACAATTGAATTTAAGATATGATTTTTAGACATTGTATTGCTTCATTGGTTGGGAAAACATAAGCGATTTGATTCTTCACATCTGTAGATTTTCATAAATAACTTTCAAAAACTGCTTAATTTTTTACTGGAGCAAAAGTTTTTGATTCATCAGAATTATTTTTGAGAAAAAAATTGAATCAAATATCAATTCTAGTAAGCTGGAAAAAAAAACTAATCACATTATGTGATTTATGAGCTTATTTATTCGAATATTATTTATCGATTTTATTATTGCAATGAAAAATTCATTTATGATCATCTTAATTATTTCGTATTTATCCATAGTTTGAAAATCTTGTGAAAATATTTCTTTACAAAAAACATTTCTTTCTCTTAGTGTTACAGCAAAGGCACAAGCACATATTATCATCTATTGCATTTCCTTCTAAGACCCTAATAATTATTATTCAATTCTAGTCATATGGATTGGTAGTGCAAAAAAGATGTCTAAACTTAAAGTCTCTAATAATAAGTCAATGATACAATCAAATTCAGTGATCTAATGTGAAATGATTCTCAGTTCTCACACCAATTCATTAAATTAAAGCAAATGGGCAAGTTATTTGATTTACCTCCTTTCATGAATCAAAATTGATTTTTCATAAAGAAATCGATTATTACACAGCTGCACTCTAGGAAATTTTAAGTTTAGACATCTGCATACAAACAGAAGATACCGAATGTTTCTATAGATGTTGCAAATTAATCGATTGACTATGCAATAATTTAAAATGTTTAACAATAGTAACAACATTAGAGCGAGGCTTCGACCAATATACAGCCAGGAATGTAAATAATTCAACAAATTATGGTGACTTTCCTAAATCAGTGAATCTGCCTAAATTTTATAAATAAATTGTGTATAATACAAAGATATCCATTAAAATAGCTCTTAAACGCAAATAACGGTATTTACAGGATTTCTCTCAATAACTTATATAACACAAGAAGAGTTCAGACTTACAATAATCAGACTTGCTGTACATTTACACTGCCTCAGTGTAAAAGTCATATAGCTAGCTTGTGGTCTGGATTGTGATCTTCCAGGTAAAACTTCCATGCCTATTTTTTCAAAACAAATATTTAAGAGCATCACTATACTGAACTCAATCTGCGACTTCTTCACTCTAACAATATTTGTAATGAATTGTTCATAATAATACAGAATATGTTATAATAAATATATAAATATTTAAATTCCATTTGTTAATAATGAATCACTATTATATCTAGTGAAATTGGTTCAAATAATAAATTCTTGAAAGAGGGAATGGGTGAAAATGCTGATTTTCTGAAAATTAGATATGGAAGCTTTGGGTGAATTACTCGAGTTGTTTCTGCTATATAACTAAAAAGAATAACTGCCAAGAAAATTCACTAATCTTAATTCCTCTAGCATTATTCATTTATTACTCAAATTGCTGCCAAAATATTGACATAAATATTTGCAGAAAAAAGCTGCGTGACAAAATAAAACATAAAATAAGTTAATAGTTATATCATAAGCTGCAAATAACAAGTGCTACTCACTGCCACAACAGTTATCATACAAATTATGGACTTCCTTATCTTCTTCAAGTCCAACAAACAGTTACACAATTAAAGCTTTCATCACTTCGATTTTGAAACTTAAGAGGTTCTGCCACCATTGCATGCTAGAAAAATTTTTAGTGTCTTCTAATGGTTTCTGAGCTTTTTAGGACTCATAAGACAGTTTCCTTTGATAAGAGCTTCTGGAAATCAAGGAAGTAGTTAACAGAAGAGGTCGTCTCCTCAATTACCACAGTTTGCCGGTTGCTAGCTATACAAACACCTTTTACACACTCTTAGGGTCCCTGTTGATGTCCAGAAAACGCAATTGGGGAAACTAACGTTGTAACTCGATGCAGTTCCACTTTACTCTGTGGATTAATGTCACCCCGATCATGCACCCTCACAGGTAGCTCTATTTGCGGGCGGGTCCTCCATCGAGTCCCAAATGTAGGGGTATGTGCGGAAGATATACGACTATCTACACAATCTGAAGAAGTCCTTGACACTTTGGTATGACGTTTGTAATGAAGGTATACAACTATGCACAATATAACCACTAAAAACACGGCAACTGTTGCACCGCCTGCTATGCTTGCACGTTCTAACATCACTCCTCGCTGAGCCGCTGTAACAAAAAAGTTTGTTTGTAAGAAGTCAATCACTATTATCATAAGTCTATATAACGAAAAGGGAGTACAGAAACAAAGACTAGGGAGTTTTAAGACAGGAAAAACAATGAGACCAAAAATGGTCTAACTACATACACACAAATGTTTGAAAACTCCTTGTCACTGATGACGATTTCATGCTCTGGCTAGAGATTCTACTCATAATTGCATAATTGTTTCTGATAAATTAATGAATTCATAGCGGAAAATAAGAAAAAGGTTTGTTAATCAACTGCAGTATTTCTATTCTAGTAATGACAAAAATATCAAAATTTCAATACTGCATTTACCTATGTATGTGTTGTTTATAAGAGTAAAATTTCGAATCCAAATGAATGTTGAGAGGATCTTTCTTAGGCACCAAATCTTCTAATTGAATCAACACACAATAACTCCATTGTGTGTTGATTCAATTAGAAGATCTGAATTATAAAACTATTTTCGGGTTTTTAGGAAATTGGTAAGGGATCTACACCATTTCCAAGTGTAATTCAGAAATCGTCAACTGTATTTCAGATTAGTCACTTTAATTTCAGAAAGCGTCAATTGGATTTCAGATTAGTCAATTGAATTTAAGAAAATATCAAATGTATTTCGGATAACCCAATTGAATTTCATTTGATCTTTTCTGAAATTCAATTGACAAATCTGAAATCCAATTGACGCTTTCTGAAATTAAAGTGACTAATCTGAAATACAAGTGATGTTTTCTGAATGTCAATTGACGATTTCTGAATTACAATTGGAAATGGTTTAGATTAAGAATTTACAATAAATAAGAACAATGTATTTGTTCAATAAAGTTGATTCTTTTTGTTTTCAGAGTACTGATAATGAATATTGATAGTTCAGTTTTATGAATTGTCTGATAGTTTTTTGTTAGTTTTCATGAAAAGATTTTTGTCAGAAGAATAAATGAATGAATTGAATAAATCAAAATTCTTGAGTTTTTTTCTGAATACTTACGAAGGTATGACCCATCTAGATCTTTATATTCACATCGGGGACCCATGAAGCCTTCTGCACACCTAAGAAAAATTGAAACATTATTATTTTTTTTTTTCAATTTAAACAAATGAATTTGGACATGGGTCGTATGCCAGCTTTTGTTAATTTTCCAGGCAGCTGCAAAAATATATAGGATATTTTCACAACAATAATGGTACATCAAACTTATTGCTCTGCATGGTTTAAGAGATTTCAATCTCATTCATTCGGTTTTGGTTGAATTCGATCAAAAAGCCAGGAATTGATTTTTTCTGATATACGACCTATTGTGAGTACCCGGATAATATTCAGAGCGAAAGTGCACATTTTTAAATTTTTATATGAGTGCTCCATTTCATCGTGTTGTGCACTATAAATTGAACTTTTTTACGGCGATCAAATTCGGACAAGGAAAAGGGAGCGCACTATGAAAAAGTAGAAATTAATTTTGGGTTTTCTGTTTTTTTTTGGCCAAATATATTTTTCCAAAAACGGTCTATGAGTTGTTTAATGTTCAATAAGAAAGCATAGAAGATCATGCTGAGTTTTCAATATTTTAAATGTTTAATGTAATACCTAATTATTTATTATACAACATTTCTTGCCATTTATATAGGTATATTATAAAAATACACTCAGAATCTCTCATTCACAAATGATATCGTATACGGCATTTGCGAATATTGAAGGTGTTAATCTACACCTACATTGAGGATGGAGTGCATTATATATTCTGATTGAAAAATTTATGCTTATGAACGGAACTTTCAATGTTTAATAATTCAGTGTTCAATGTGAATAATAATTAATATTTTTTTTGAGTAATTTTTATCTCAATTATAATCTTATCCAATTATAATTAGTGTCTGGAAATACGTTGTATGATGTTCACACACTATCAGTTTGAAAAGCATATGACTATTAATATAGGTAGAACTCAATTTGATCGTTTGAATTTATCAACGGAATACACTATAGCTATAGGATTTATTTCTTGGCGATGTCTAATAAAATCTTGGCGAAACACCTGTAAACTTGGATACAGAAATTTGATTTTCTCTCCCAACTTTTTTTCTTCAGAAAAAATAAGGAACGTTTGATAGCCCAAGGCTTATGCAACAATTATTGTACTTTTTTACAATTCAATTCAATTAACATCGAATAATAGAAATTTAAACATATACTTACTCGCAGTTGTACAACAGCGAAGGCCCAATTTTCACAGTGAAGCATGTTGCTCCGTTAAAACAGTACCATGCCGCAAACTCAGGGGGGCACTGATAGGTCGGAAAGGAGATGTTAGGTCGAGGAGTAGGCGGCGGCGGTGGCCGTGGTTTTGGCGTCGTTCGCGACGAACAGGCATCTGCAAATAATAACATGAGGTAAGGTATATTCCAGAAAACTAACACCATTCACTAATCATCTAACACCTACAACAATTAGTAGAAAGCATTCTTTTCAGGCAGTTCTATCTCAGAAATGATTATCGAAACAATATTTCCCGCATCAAGATACCAACTGATCGGAGGAAACCCTTCACTATGAGTCATAAACATTGTATGTAGGTGAAACGGAATATGTCTCTTCGCGACCACACCTGGAGAGATGAATTCCTTGAGAACTCGTTCCGTTAATCAATTCACAATCGGGAGAACTTTTTCGTCAAACACATATGTTGGTTTCTGTTCATCGCATCATCTTTTGCAAATTCTTGATTGCACATTTTACATCAGTTTGTTATCAGTTTTGGTGACACAAGATGACGATTACAATAGTATATTTGTAATTTAAGAGAATTTCGACTCGATTTTTTTTTACGAGTTTATTGAACGAATTTTGATATCTGATTCAAAATATCGGCTGAAGAAAAACAGGGTTACATTATAAGAATCATTTGTAAGGGAGCTCCGAAAACGAACTTCTTTGATACTCGAGAAATGAATGTGCATCGTACAATAAATAAAATATTCAAATTGATCTAGTGTACCTTTTGTCAAATTTATAACCTTTTATAATGGTTACCACATTATCAGACATTGAAATGATAGTGAAAGGTTCGTTGAGCAGAAACTACAGAATGGCTATTTCAGATACGCTGATCTTCACTGTCTTTCTTCAATATTTTTTTAGGGTTTTTATTTAAGACCGTTGGAAGTTGTGGAAAATCTCCTATCAGAATATTGGAAACTTGAAGAAAAATGTGATAAATTACTGCAAATGCAAATTATCGTGAAGATTCAAATTACCAGTATCAAAATTTTATTAGTGAGAGTTTTATTGATTTGTCGGTGAATGACTTTTATTTAAATCATTTTTTTAGATGAAATACCAAAGAATTAATGAGTTTAACATATTTTGTAGCATTACTCACATGAGAACATCGTAATGTTCGGATCGAGTAGAGTCGAGGATTTCACTTTTACAAATGAATAAATCTTGAAAAGAAATTCATGCAAAGATAAAATGTACACGAGGAAGTATTAACGTTTCAAGGTGTTAACCAGCTTTACCTATTGTGTTCGAGCTAATACCAGATGAAATAATTTGATTTTTCTTAAGAAAAGAACGATAACAAAACGTATCCGATAATTAAATTATTATACAATGATGCGGTCTGTCCCGTTGCTTCAAACATTGAAAGTATTTGTAATTATTTCTGAATGCATTCAACCACATTTTAGTCCAATTAGGAGGCGCTTTCTCTGTTTAAATATTCGTCCATCTCACAACGATAGCAACACAATGTGATTGATACATAATATGGATTGGAACTAGGAAGCATTTTCAAGATTTGGCGAAGGTTATTAGACTTATGACATCTGAAATTCTCACGACTGCATCAAAACGAATGCAAGGAAAATGGATTTCATAATGATTAATGTACTTACATCCAAATGAGTTTCTGACAGATAAAATCTTGCTTTGATAAAGGCACACGTAATGATGACAAATCGCAAGAAAAGGGTGCAAATAATTAATCGACGGGAGTGCATGCAAATATTTTATTTTGACTTCATTAGTTAATTTCGAATTTTATCTACGGCAGACGTTACGTAGGTACTGGCTAGGAATAATTTGCGCGTATTTCTACAAAGTATAAGTCTTTTATAATAAAAAATATCTACCCTCATCTGTTATTTGAAGCGTATGAATGCAAAACATATGATGTATAAGCCGTTTCGAAAAAAATGAGAAAATAATAGTTTTGAAGTAACAAACTTCCAGTTTTGACCAAAATATTCAGTATGGTGATAGGAATTATCATTGCATCATAAAGATATTTTGCTAAAAAAAATTGACATGTCTGGTTTTGCACCTGGGATTAGCAAATATCTGCTTTTGCATCAGATTTTGTATAACTTTTCTGTCGGAACGAAGTTGAAAAAAGTTTTTTTAAGTTTTTTTAATATTCTAAAGCATATAATATAAAAGAAAAACCTTGCAGCCAACTATAATAAAACAAAAAAGGATCTTAAAGGTAATGCTTTTATGAAACAAAATTGAATTCTTGAACCATCATCTACGTTATCAGAAATTAGCTTCTCTTCAGGGTCTTCTAGATGATATAGCCCATGAAAAGTTTCTAATTCAAAAGCACGTTTGAAAAAATTCATATGTTAATCAGCAGGTTGTTCATGATAAATATTTTGTGACATTCTTTCTTCCCTTCATGTTTACTTCAAATTTACTAGTGCAAAAGGACATTTCGGTTCATGTCAGATAAGCGACATGGGCCCTCAACGGGACAACTACATAAATATTCGAGCGGCAGGATTCCATTGTGACAAATTTCACGTTCTTCGAAGCGATACAAAGATGCCGAACAGTACGCACATTTTCCGTAAATACGCTGTCAATTCGGATCTCCTACCCCATTACCTTATAATCCGATAGTCGTGAAGCTTTGTACAGTAATGTTCTTACTCCTATTATGCCACTATGAACTATAATTCCGATTCATTCATGCTGAATGTCAGTCGGATGAGTTGGAAAAACCAGTAATTCAACTTACTGAATTGCTACTTATGACACTGACAGACTTATTGTTTCCGAAGTTTTAACTTGAATTGATAGTTTTTACTCATTCAATATACAGAGTGTTAATTGAGTACGTTGCGAAACTTCGGGAGTTGAATCTTTGAAAGTTTTCAGGACGAAAACTTCATATAACCATATGTCCCAAACGGCTGGGTTTTCGAGGTAAAGAGTGATACTTGTTTTTTTAAGAATTTTTTAAATTCGACATTTTCTACATATTTTTTGTTTTTTAATATTTATTCATCGTAAATTTTTTTTGAATTCTGAAAAAATATGTCTTCCAATTCACAATTGACAATGTTTAATTCCCAAATTTTCTTATTTTATAGATAGGATACTGGAAAGTGTCTGTATTAATATTTTCATTATAGCTCCTGGAGCTGGACAAGAAAAACTTCAAGAGTACAAAAAGATGTTGAATTGAACAACATTGATTATCTCTGTTGCAATCTCAGTGGCGGCAGAAAAAAATTCTGGGTTAAACTCGACTCTGAAAAAAGGAGCACCCTATGAATTATTTGAGGAATTAATTATGTTGTATCGTGTGTACTATTGAATGGATTGTACTGTACTGTACTGGATTGTATAATTTGAACTGATTACTGTCAAACATGTCGAAATCATTTCACCCCATACCTCGAAAACCAACCTGTATAATATATGTAATGTATTCTTGGAGTATTTTCTGATAACAGCTGAAAAGTGACACTGAAAGAATATTTTGTTGTGAAGTGCATGTTGCACAGCTTATTATTACTTATATAGAAACTTTCTTGATGATAATATATAAATATTTCCGAAAAGGCTAAGATATTTTCAAATTTAACCAACCACTTGAAGATTTATCACCGAATATAAAACGCTAACTACTTGATATTTGTTGAAAAAAATTATTTGACGTCGAGGATTATTTTGTGTTAAAGAAGATAGACATTTTATTGTGCTTTCGACCTCAGTCTTTGAAACCGAATCAATTAAAAAATTATCTTCGTGAAAATTTTTCTCCGTAGGTATATCTTGCAATATCTAATTCTGAGACAAAAATATCCAACCAGAATTAAGATGATGAACAGGAACAATTAGAAAACCGTAAAAAACAATTGAATTTATTGATTGAGATTCATGGTCTTCCAGAAGATATGAGGAAACATATTGTCTTTTTTCAACACAAAACAATACGAGATCGATACTAAGAAAAAATAAACAATTTAATGAATAACGAAAATGAATATTTATACTAATAACATTCCCTGTATTTGTGGAAAAACTTAGGTATACAGGAAGGAAATCAGGAGAGATAAGAAAGCGTTTACGTTCACATGAAAAAACCTTTGAAAAAGAGAAATTTGTTTATCGCAGATTGATGATCATGTGTGTTCTAATACCAGAGATGATAAATGATTTTGAATGAAGTAACACAAAGATTTTGATGACGGAACCCAATCTTAAAAAAAATGGGAGAGTCCCATTTGTATGTTTTCAATGAAGATAATTATCGGGCCAATTATTTAGTAGGAATATGCCGTAATTGAATTGATTCTTCCGGTTTTGACAAATGGTCGCCAAAAATAGTACCGACTAACCCACTTCTTCAGATTTCTCTGATTTTTACAAACAATTATCTTGCACAATAATTTCCAGAAAAAAAGATTGATGGGCGAGAAACGTTAGTTGTTCCTTTATCGATGTTTTGGCTTTTATTTTATCCAAAACATATTCGTAACAGAAAGAGGATCTTTTTCCTGGGATTATTACTGAACTTAGATGCTCGTGTACATATAGTACGAAATTATAAAACCCCTTCTAATTATGTAGTTATATTCCAATTAAAATGGTTGTAAGCCCAGTTATCACTTCAAACAGAGGTGGCGTCGCATCAAAACGAGTAGCGATTCCACAATATCACGCTTGATACTCTGAACCATCTGCCACTTGCTAAATATACCTTTTAATTAAGGTTCTATCGTCTATTCTTCCCGAAAAAATGAGGTATTATTTATTGGCCATATGGTACACGCGGGGCTCGGAAGAAACCAAATTGGTATGGCTATTGAATAACCATGGGAGTCTTATTACCCTGCTAAGGATCGATCTGGATTGAGCTGCCCAACCCTCATCATGAAAATAACTGGGAAGTTTTCTTTCATCTGATAAACGCCCCTAGTCCGGCTGGACCACCGGTCATTCTTTATTCGAAACTCCGCAATAATAGAAACGATGAAAGACATTTGTCATCTGCCAATATCGGACCGTCGGTATGAGCCCATCCAACATCCATATAACTAGTTTGTATGAGATGCTATCGGGAATCGATAAGGCAAAAATGACCAATAATGAGCTCGTATTACGAGCGTGCAGAGCGAAGGGAATTTCTGAGAATCAAGAGTTATTTTATGAACTATAAGAGAATAGATAACATACTAGTTTATAAGAGCTAGCTGTACCTGAACGTCAGCTGTGTCTTGTGTTTAGATTTTTCGAGCACAAAGAAAGGAACGCTGCCCCCTAGCTATTATCAACATATTTCCAGTAATCACACGATTTATTTTACAAAAACTGGCTAAAAACTTTTTCGCGATAGAGATCATACTGATATTTCAATTTTTGTTTGGATTACCCATATTCCAACTCTATATTATTTTTTTGTTAAACGATTGTGTTATTCGGTGTTTCCTGTTTCAATGCAAATTTGCAAAAACTGAATAAATAATATCTCTTATTTATTCAGTTTTTGCAAATTTGCGTTGAAGCAGGAAACACCGAATAAGGGTATTCTCAGAAATACGTCTTTTCACTTTTTCACAGGTGGAAGAAAAAGTCAAAATAGATCATTTCAATGCTCTTATCAAATATTCAATATAAAAAAAGTGAAAAAAAATCTGGGCGCCAATACCTTAATACTTATGCATTTCTCTGTTCATTAGTAAAAAATCACCTGTTATGAATTAGCCAACGTTGTGGCATATGGGTTTCTTCTGGAATGTTTTCCACTTAACAAAGTATACTCGGCCTTTTTCTAATCTGTTCTGCGCACTAAAATTTTTAGGAAATTTTTATTATTATCTCTCAATTTATTTAGATGATTTTTCCTGAGAATAATTCTTAAATTCAAACTGAGGGAAGGAAAATTGCCGACTCAAAAATCCGTGTATTAAAAAAATTAGTTCAAAATTCACCGATAAAATTGATTCAAATTGTTGAAGGGAATTAATCGCTGATCGTTCGATGTGATCAGGAATAATCGTATCTTCAATATGTCCTTCCCCACTATTCACGTCACCAGCAATTAAAAACAGATCAGAAAGTTCACTTTTTCAATGAATCTGCGGCATTTTTATCAACTTTTCGACACAAAATCACAAAAATTATACAATGGCATAACAACAGCTGATCCATTATAATCGTTACAGATTTAGTCTCAATACATTCAAGTCAGATCCAGGCTTGGAATTTATCAGATTTGCAGGTACCTTTGGTTTCAAATATATCGAAAACATTAAGACTAATTTTGATGATTTCTATTTTTTGTCAAAAAAAAAGACTCACATTTGAGAATATCTTGTCTGTGTTATTGCTTTACACATTAGTGTCCGGGAAAGCCGATACATAGCTTTTTTCCTATAAATATTTGTCTTCTTAAGATTAATCTATTTCGGTGCAGAGGGGATCTCTTTATCTTCAATTTTATTGAGATTGAAAAGTAGATTTCATATTAAATCTTCCATTTTTCCGAACTTTGGCTAGAAATTATATCTCAATTTACACGAAATTTCTAATCCACCGATTATAGAAATCAACTCAATTTGTACACGGACAATTTCAATCAAGAAGGAAGAAGGCACACTTATTTCATTACTTCAAGTCTCCTTTGCTCTAAAAACTCACCCAACCGAGTTTGCATGCGAACCGGCCATTCATTAATATTAAATGAAAAATTCAACGCTTGCATCGAAAATACCGAACACATATTCACTGCGCTATTTCTTCGGTTATATTTATTTGTGTACTTCCGATGTACCTAGGATCGGACACGCTATGCGAAACTAGGCAATCGATCTGTGGTAATGAAAGACCATCCAATTGCGCTGTTCCAATGCAGGGCGATTTTAGTTCTTCGGTAACTAAAACGAAGACGTGAACATGAAAGCACAATACAAAAATGAGGTGAACGCTTCAGAAACTAATTGACAAGTTCTGATGTGAAAGATTTGGTGGTATTAAATCACAAATAATCTTTACAAAATTATGTCAATGAATTTGAAATTGGAGTTGAATATTCATTGTTTTTCGTTTCGTGTTCTAGTGATTTTTTTCATATGGAAACCACACAAAATACAAGATTATGTGCGATTTATTGGAGAAATATAATATTTTCAAGTATTCAACAAATTATATCCATAAACTAATTAAGAATAACAACAGAAAATGTCATTCTATATACATTTAGAGTGTACTACGTTTTACAGAAATCTCTAGGTTCATACGGTCACACCATAGAAATGACCAATAAAGATTTTTTGCTAACTCTTCAGCACCGTGTAGTTCTGAAGTATAAATCTTGCGGATATATAACATTTTTACGAAATGAACTTTCTGATCTGTTTTTAATTGCTGGTGAGTCCGAGCTCAAGAGCCGAGTTCAAGACTGAGCGCTACTCAAATCGGAAATATCTGTTGTACAGTTCGAGCTAAACGCTGAACTTCCCTCAAACAAACCCTCAACTTGAGCTTCCAAATTCGGGCGCTCAAGCCCGGATATCTACGGCTCAAGCCTTGTGAAACGTCCCATCAAGTGTGAATGTATAGGTTATTTTCTGAATGAAGGTTATGTTTTGAATTTATGCCGTCTGGTAAATTGTGGGAACTGAAGTAAATGAAATATTGATAAAAATGGAATAACAGAACAGAAATGAAATACCAAAAATAATAACATAACCATGTAATTCGAAATTGAACAGGTTATTTCTTATTTCATTGCTCATCATAGACGAATAAACGAGTTCTTCTTTCTTTTATACTTCCATAGTTTAATGTTTATATTATAATTACTCGTAGATTATAAACCTAATATGAATATTCATGATATTTATATATAATTGTATATCTGTGAATGCTTTTTTATATACAAATTATATAATATCAACATGCATTTATAATAAGCGCATGTATAATAAAACGCGATGTTGCCATTTTCTGAAGAATCATCTTTAAGGACAGCTTTGTTGAGCTCGCCTGAATTACTGACTGTACAACCGAAAAGGATCGCTGAACCGGACTCACCAGTGAGCCGTGTTCAACAGAGCCCCCATTTGAGCTCGGACTGTACAACCGGGCCTTAATATCCTAATATGAGAAGTGACGATTTATTCGCATCGAATCAACTAACTTCAAAAAACAATGGAATTGTCCGAAGGGCTGAAAAACGAAAAGGTGTCAAAATATCTATATCCACAAAATTGAATTGTGTTTTCGACCCAACAAACAATACGTCGTCTCCTTTTCTCTACGACTTTCTCTGAATGAATATATAGATAGACAGAATATCCTGTTTGTTCGATATACCTACATCGAAGAGGATCCAAGAATCGGGTTACATTTAGTTATTGTCATGAAATACTTCTATTTTTGTGCGAAGACCGGGTGTAGGTGGATCACCGAAAAAAGCATATGCCTCTCGTATATTGGTTTTGTTAATAGGGCTCGGCGATGCCGGAAGTGAAGTATAGCCATTTTTTCCCGAGTGGCAGACAGAAAGAGGGCAGTTTAATCCAACATCTACTTACAAAGTAACAGATGCTCTATGGCGGCGTAGCGCGCTGCGATTATACGTGGGGATGGGATAGAAGATTGTCGTAAAAGTGTAAGATGATATCAGGGGAAGGTGCCACATGCTCCCATAGGTATATGACGGCCTATTTTGAAGGTAAATGAGGGTTTTCTGAAGAATTATATGGGCACACCCTTCTGCCCGTGCTTGTTTCTGGATTTGATATGGTCGCTCCACGATGACAACTTACTAGAGATTCGTCCATTATCACATATTATATAAGAATGGACAAGGCATAAATACGTGCTTTTCAAAAAACAACGAAAATGAGCGGCCAGACAGCTCTTAGTGCTGAAAGATATTCATAATTTTAACTCTAGGAGAGGGTTCACAGTATTAAATGATAGATATTATACAAAATTTGCTCAGGAAAAAGTCATTTTCGAAATTTTCACATGTTTTTCCAGGAGTAACAAAAACGCCTAAAGAAAATAATTTCTGGTTGCATTTAGGGTTCCATTTTCACCATTTCTATTAGTGATAGTGAGAGAAGAACCTTCTCACCTACGTCAATGGTTATTTCCTGGTATACAGAACTTTTTGAATTTTCTTTTCATATTCATATATAAGCCTTAGTGCTGTTGTCTTTCCGCTTAGCATCAACTTAGAATCGATTCGGAACTTTCGAACTACTAAGATGAAAAAATATCAGATGGCTATATAGTCCAACACAACCATGCAGTTCCTTTTAGCATGTGACTTGAATTAAATCTTCTAACGCTACTCGATATCACTACATGTATATGATGAAGATTTTATTTCTGAGAGATATGGGATACTGATGATACCAAATGAGGCTGAAACCGGTATACCTCTTCTTCTGGTGACAAAACCTTATTTAATTTCTCCAGCTTCACGATTAAAGATTTGAGTGCCTATGAATTGATGGTATTAATTTCGATTATTAATATTTTGGTGCGGCCTCTGTAAGGGAAAATAATTTTTTGTATCTCAATTTGTTCTATTTCTTAAAAAAACTTGATATTATGATATGAAATAATCAATAATCTTTTTCAACTAGTTTTTCATTCTTGAACTTCAATCACATAAGAAAAATAATAAAAAAGGATGCAATTTTTAAGATAATACTTAAGAACGTGAAGGATCATATGAAATATGGTATTTTTTTGAGATTGTAAGATTCTGCTGAACCACGTTTTCCTTCAAATATGAGAATCTCCTTTATTAAGGTTTAGGTTATAAAGTTAATTCGTCTCAGTTTTTCTAAACTAAAAATTCGATATCACGAATGGTGAAGTACGTTAGTTCATTTATTGCGGAGCCCATAAAGTTCCACACACAACGTTAAAACTTCGTAGCTCATCGAGCAGCACCCATAATTCTCAGGTGATTTAACAAATTGGCAAATATTATCGGCCGACCATCTGTCTATCGCAGCGAGGGATGGCCATAGGCATCGGGGGCAAAATCGAGCAGTCGTAACTGTTGGTCCTTCGACTATCTGTCCCGTCCTACCCATCATGGAGATCTTTCGCAGACCGGTCTGCAATTATCCACGGTCAATGACAATATTGACATAATAATTGTCTCCTGATTGTTGAGAAGACAGTGTTATTTGGTGACGGAACGGTACGCCCCCGGCAAGGAAATTTGAAGGAATGAGGCTTTCGAACCGATGGAAGCCCATAAATCCCACGGCAATAGTATGAGGAGGGTAGCAAACATAAATATGCAGAATACGGAGACCCTCAATTATTTATGAATCTATTTAAAAATATATTATTAGTATCACTTGTTCAAATAACAGTTTAAGTCCAACCTGAAACTCAGAAACCGAATAAAATCTATATCAATTGTTCACATGTTCACGAATAACTGGATAAAAAAAATTTAGAACAAAATTTCACACGTTCACTATAACACGACTCTACCTGTCAAAAAGATTTTTCAAATCCATCCACAGATTCAGCCTCGATCACACCACCAGACAAACGGTTCCAATACTCGAATAGGTACCCTGTTAGACAGGAGATTCTGACGCTGTGTTGTTCGAAAGTTTTTCTTACGATATTTATAATTCATTTCTTAGAGAACATTTCACAATACTAACTTGATGGATAAAAAATTGTTATTCAATTTGTTTCTTATTATAAGCAGGATTGCTACAACCGATTCTATCAAGTTTCCAAGCCTGAGAACGTGAAAAAGATCAAGTTCATATTAAAAAAAAAGTAATGCATACTTGAATTTCGTGTATGATGAATTACTCTAGGCCTTTAGTGATTTGATTGAGGTGTTTAGATATTTTGGTAATAGCCTGATACGAATAGGCCAACCAAAAAAAATGAAGATATCCTACTGAGATTAAAAATTCGCAAGTTTGTGTGGATGTTTGTTACTATTTCACGTAGAAAGGATTCAGATGATTCTGTGAAGTAATATAGTTATTAATATAGTAATTCAGTTATCTATTAGGATAACGCATAGGATACAATTTTGTGTAATTTGGCCATTATACAACGACCGATCAGAGAAATTCCTGCCGCTTGAGAGCGATTTACAAGTACACCGAGACGTACACTGCCTAAACCGTTGAAGGTACACGAAAATATTGTAGCATCGGATTGTTTGTTTCAAAAAATACTAAATAAAAGTCCGCGACATATATATTTATTTTTTGTATGGAAGCCATTACTCCAAAATAGTGAGCCATAACTACAGTTGGATTGGACACCCTTTTGACAACACACAGTTTACACAGTTTACACTAATTAATTTGGACGAGTATTTTAAAAGTTACCACGATATAAAATCTGAATTAAGAACAGCGCCAATTCAGAAGTTTAACTGTTACGTAGAGGAAACATTGTAGATTATTGTATTCATGTTGCGTTTTATCTTATAGTTTCTCGAAATTTAGAAATGTAGCCGTAAATTATTTAGTTTATTTTAGTTAGTTTATTTGAAGTAGATGTATAAATTACTTTTTATTTGGATTTCAATAGTATCAGAACTGATTCTTTTGTTCATTTGATCATTGGAGTCTAGTTTCAATTATTAAGGTATAATAATACACGGATAGTATCTGGTAGGTGGCGTTGCAAATGGGATCTAAGTTCTTTCAAGATTGTTCGTGTAATAATAATAATAATAATAATAAAAATCGCAATAACACTTTCAGGCAGCTATAATTTCGAGGGCCAGCTAGTACTTCATCAGTTTGCGATAATGTGTTGACCAGGACCATCGGAATAAATCATCATGTTGATGGAAGACCAGCGCATCCGCCACTTGTGTAATGATTCAATGTCTTCACGGAAGTGCAAAATTGACGTGTCAAATAAGGTCCGATGATCGGGCATCATGATGTCTGAGCAAAAAACATTTTTTCTATTATGAGGAATTTATTCTATTCATTTTTTATTGTTATTGAAACATTTCTAATAATTTCGAAAGAAGAATTTTTTTATCAACGGAATAATCAGTTGGATTTAAACTTATTGCCATAAAAAAAAACTTTATGAGTAGATACCAATGATCTATCTATTGAAAACATTCGATGTCAAGCATCTTACATTCTTCACTTATAAAATTTTGATTTTAGAAATTATTCAGAAATCCCTAATTTGAAAACAACAATCCATTCGGAATATCCATATTTAAAAAAAATTCTACTTAACCTAGCTGTTAAATTTTTAAATTTTTTCGAAACATAATTTTCAAAACATTAGATCTGATTCTTGGTATCACTTTCCAAAAGATAGATCCTCCAACAAAAATTTGGTAACTACAATAAAAAATCGTTACTCACGTTGTATTTTGTCAATATCACAATGATCATATTTATATATTCCTCACCTCAAAAACCCGAAAATGAAAAATTTACAATATTCGCTGCAAGAAGTCCACAAGAAGTTCCATAGAACAGAAGTTCTGATTTATGAACTATCTTACAAGAGGTGGTGCAGTGGGTTTGGGGAGAAAATCTTCTATAGGTTGGTCTAGAATGTTTTTTCTAACATTAGGAAAGGGTAATTTTTGTCATTGCTTCATTTTTATTTCGAATCGATTCAGTCCCTTGTGTTTTCATTCATAATTCAGTGTTGTCAAGATGATATACTTCCGCTGTTTGGAAATACAATTCACGTTATTGAACATTTGAATATTCGATTCAACGTCGCCCCCTGCTTTTTGAGAGATATAATATCGTAACGTTGAAAATTAATAGTTTCAATTTCCAGTAAGCATGGTATTTTTCTCTCGAAAGCATTTATTCGATTGAATGTAGTTTCTTTTCGGGTAGCTTGGAATTGTAATAAGCAATTGTCAGTATCTTTGCCAACAGAAGCAACTACTTATACTTGGAACCATCTATTTCCATTCTTGTTTCTTTTGAGAAATTGCTTTTTTACAAAAATTTATTTCATATTCCAATACTGTCGTCCGTTATTATGCAGAGAGTTTGCACTCAAAGAATGAATATTTCGCTTATTTAATCTCAATGAATTCATGATTCCTATTAATCGCATAATTATACCAAAAAATTAAGGGTAGAGTTATTTCCAGTTACCGCCATAAGTCCGATGATCAATAGGAATTCAAATGTCAAATGGGTTGAAATTGCCATTAAATATTTTCTTGGATTATATGTGTGAGGACCAATCCCGAAAACTTAAATATTAACATCGAAAATATCGAGATGAATATGAAACTCGAATGAAAAAGATTATCCCTCACGCTGAAAGTCACAATCGGGCTAATTCAAACAGTTCTTTGGGAGGCAATATTTAATATAACACTTTTGTACTTGTACGATTCGAGCGGCGAGGTCCTCTTCCACGGTGGTCCGTCTGGGCCTTTTTCACGTTTCTTTCACAGCTCCACCTCGGCGATCAACTTGTTCTCGTTATTGTTCCCTTTCATTTGGACATCATCGGCCGATACCGGCCTTGCCGCCACTGTTTCGTTTTGATATTTTTATTAGCGTTGATCTTGTTATAGGCAATATAATTGATCTAATGAGAAATTAGAAACGTCAGTGCGGCCGATCAAGGTCGTCGCTTGATTGAAAAAGTGGATGAAAAAGGGATCCGGCTTTCTAACGTTTATTTGCGGAACGACCTACGCCGATAGTTCTGTCTTAAGCGCGCTTACAGGTTGTAATGGGCTACGCAATACCAAGCGATTATTACGAGTTGTTGTAACGACTGCTATTTTTGGCCACAGTCGATGTCGATGAGCGGCCTACAGGGTGTTCCAAGCCGTACTCACAGTTGACAACGATCATAGAATTATAATTACCGATACGTAATCAGCTGAAACATCTATAAAATACGTTGTAATTGCCATAACAGTCAATGATTGACAATAGGAAAGAAAACATAATCTCATTATGAATAATGCTATATATACCGGTATTGAATCCTCTAACGCAAATTATAATTTTGTGATTAAAAATTAGTTTTTGATTTGTTCAGCAATTTACACCTACTATAATCTTTTAAAAGGCTGCACGCACGTACTAATTCATCATTTGCTCTTGTAATTTCTCAAGTTGAAGGAGTTGATATGTACCATGCTATGCCATCTTGAAATCATTTCAATAGGTATTTCTGTAACATTGGAAAAAATGAATATATTTGAAATTGTAGAATATGGATAAGTCTTTCGAAAATTGGTATATGAAGAAGTGTCATTGTTGAGATATAAAATGTGGAATTAAAAACAAAGTAATATTTATTTTGTTGTTTATGCTTAAAAAAATTATAAATATGAAAGAACTCCGGAACTTGATGTCCGATTTTGATGGGTGTTTCACTAGTGTATCAGAATTCATTATAATGGCATTTAGGAATTCATTCCTATATAACGAACTGACCAGCAATATCGACTTTTTATGAATAACCACTTGATTTCAGGCTTTATAAGTTGTTGCTCATTTGCGAGATCATTTGAATAAAATGTGTGTTACATTTCTTATATTTGAATAGGATCAGTTTTGTCCATCATGTACTGTCAACAGTACATGGATGAAGGTAAAATCATTATAGGAAATGTCTTTTCGTGTACAGTCAAGAGATGCAACGTTTGTGCCTTGGCCCCAGCTTGGAATTTCAATTGACGAGAGCATCATTCATGTGAAATATCGCAAAGTCCCAGGGTACCTTCAACCATGACATGTGCGAGTGTCAGAACTACATGGTTTTTCTTGATCTTGCGTGAACGCGAAACATTGTTAAGAAAGCTCTTCCCATCGTCTGGACAATACAATTAAAAATGTAGGAATCTCCGAGAATACCGCAGCCGACCGAACAATAGCAGCTCGTGATATCGGCTACAACCTTCTGAGCAAATATTTGCCCAGGCATTAGACTAAGTCGAAGGTGATTATGCGATCACAATAATTAGAGAGCACGACCGAAAATGATAAACCGCAAAGTAGAGGGCGTTGTTTCGAGGCTGAAAATGTTCTTCCAGTCGGACCTGAATGTCAGTAGGTAATCAGCACTCGAAAAAAGTTGGGTAATGAGGGGTCGCTTTGCTCACAAGTCGCGCGGCGCCGTCCTAGGTGGTCCAGAACTGAACAGAAAAAACAAAATGCCCTCCATATTGTATAAGTAATAATGATTTTCCACGAAAGGTGGGATCATTGGAAATATAAACACATCAAATATGATACAGGTTGCTTGCAAATTCTGGTGTTTTTATATACACTCTCAAAAATTGAAGTGGACAATTGCTCTACATACCATGTGGTGAGGCATATGTTGGTGAATTACACCCCAAATATTGACCTCATGAAACTTAATGGCTCAATTACATAAAATCAAAAGATTCATGGTAGTATGATATTTTTTCGGTCTGTATTTGTGATAACGAGCTTCTGCGATCCATCTGGAGTGTCGTAAAATCAGATGGTTTCGCAAAATATAGTTTGTGTGGCTTGTAATTTGTGCTGGATATATACATCCACTCTGGTGATATAACATTTGAAAAAAATTAGTAAATTTTCTTTATTCGACAACAGGATGTAGATTGAAAATTAATATTCATTATCTGCTGGTTATCGAACCAGGTTTGAAGACTATGTGATATTTTCCTAGATTGAATAAAATCCAAGTCCCAATGATTTTCTTACTCAACGATCTGTTGCGAGTGAAAAAAAAGTAATAAAAACAAGTGCGTTATGGCGGCAATAAAGTGCGTAATTTTGTTTTGTCTCACACTCGAACATGGCTGGTTCAAAGCGAGCTTTCTGCATTTATCCACGTTCTCTCTTCAAATCTGAGTAGATGGTTGTGTATTTTACCTGATACATGAATTATTATTATATATGATCAACTTTCGTAGTTGGCTTCATAAATTCGCATAAATCATGCCAACAACAATATCATCATTTTTTGATTAAAAAATCAAGTTTAATCAATTCTGATCCCAGATTGTTATCGACCTGCATAAATGTTGACTGGGGAAGGTGAAAAATATCACTGAAACGTCACCTAATGGGATTTTTGATTTCTTTCTTATGACGTCTATTTTTGAGGAATGAAAAAAGATTCACTTGAATATTCAATCTTACTCATATGTTCTCGCCAACTATCATTTTATCATTTGGTCACCAAACTACAAAATCAAATTTTAACCTGATAGGTCTGTGTTGAATATTCGAGATTTATTGAGAATTATCAAGAGTTGTTCATCTCTCATCTTCTTAATCGTTCAAAATAATGTTGAACTGATATTCTTGACATAACGCTCATGTCTATAGAGACAAGAACGAAAAATTTAAGAAATTTCAGCAGTGAACTAATAGAAAACTGAGTGACCTTTAAAGAAATTGACTGTTTTGAATGAGTACCCTTTTTGTTAGGTTATAATATAAATGAAGTGAGGTTTTGTTATTCTATTTTTTTTATCAAATTGCGATGTATGATTGTTTTGATGATTTTATGTTTGAAGCATTTATTTATACATTAAAATTAGAAAAATGATACCAGATCTATCACAGTGAAGTAAAAAACTAGATTGATTCAAATAGTGACAATTTCTTGAATATTTTCAGTTTTTTTTCTCTCGATTTTTTCTCCAATATTCGATATAGTACTAAAGGAGCCTACTTTACTTACCTGAATTGAATTTTGAGGTTTCAGTTGCATATTAGTTTTTCCTTTAGAATTAGTTTTTTTTTTGAGTTATGGATAATAGATATTAACCTCCATGAATTCATTGAAATTTAAATTCATGAAAAGTTTGTTACAGTCCATATATGAAGATTGTCTCAAAGAAAATGAGCTATGAGGGTATTTTCTAATCCGTAAATAGGAGTATAACAAATATATTAATGATTATATTATCTTGGTTTATGATAAGTTTTTGGTATAATGGAAATCTCTCATCACTCCTGAAGAAAATTTATTTCATGGAATAAATATTATATCTGTCGCCTAGCGGAATTCGGAGACTGAATGAACACCGAAGTTGTCACGTTGTTTGTTTTCTTCAATTGTCTCAACCGAAAATGCCAGCGTTTGAGCGTTCCCAACGAAGAATAGGAGGGCCGTGCCATTCACAGATCCGATAAATAGGTGCAACATCTTCGTACACCGGACACCTCATAAATGCTACCGAAACCGGAAACATAATTGCTAGAAATTCAGGTGTGGGATGAAGCCGACAGCGCTGCTTGTCCCAGTCAGTTCCTTTCCTCCCGCTGTTTCTGCATTCATCCGCAACTACAATAAAATTCTCAATGACATTCCCTTTGAAGTTCTCAATTCTCTTCGTTGCCGATTGTTCGCCGTCACGAGCCATTCATGAGAACGTGAAATCCGGTCGCAATAACTTGTTCCGACTCGTCAACATAATCACGCGAAAATATGGGTTTCACATATATAACTCTCGTTCTTTCATTTCGCGACTGCGGCGATTAGAACACGTTCGATTATTTTCGAGTGATTTTAATTTATAATTTCATTTCGTTGAAATGCTACTCAATCTGAGCTCCTTTTTGGAATATACCATACCCAACCTTGCGATATACAGAGTGTTCCTAAATTCAAGCGACAAAATTCAGGAGGATAATGCTCGTATGAAATTAAGATGGGTCTTCCCTATAACAAAATTTCCTGAGCCCACCCCTTTACAAGATATTACCCTTAAAAGATATGGCGACTTAAATCAAGTTTTTATTATTTTTGTTAAATTCCAGTAAAGCAAGAAACTTGAATTTCAGTAATTTTCGTGCACTCGCAGAGGACTAATCACGAGTATTTTTTCAAGATTCCTGTTATAATGATTTACGGGGGGATATTAGAAATTCTTACTTTATTTCATATATCAAAAGTGCTTTTAGAGATGAGGTTCCATGAAATAAAATTATAAAATAAAATGTTTTCCTTACTTCTTTACAATTTTTTTTTCTTGAATTTTTTTCCCAAAACCAATAGCTGAAAGGAATAACCATATTTTATAGTTATTTAAATAAACTGAGTGGAAGGATTCATAGTGAATGCAGGAAATTTCCACCTCCAGCCAAAATACACGAACTTAGTCTACATGTCATGGATTGCCATACACGTTAAAAATTTGAGATGTATTTCTTATGGCGTCACACGCTATTTGTATACGATTCACCTATTAAGGGTGATATCTTGGAAAGGGATGGGTTGATGATATTTTGTTATAGAAAAGATCCATCTTCATTCACTGCCTGAATTTTGTCGCATGAATTTAGGAACACAGTTATTATTATTATTTATTGAGATCAAGAGCCAAGATCGAAGTCTTTAGGACTCGAAAAATAGAAATAAAGATACATACAGTGCGACATATCTCATAAATTACAAAGTAGCATTGACAATCGGTCTATATTGTTCTTAAAGGAATTGACACTCTCACTATTCACCACAACAGATGGAAGCCGATTCCAAGAATGGAAAACACGATTTGGAAGGAAATTTTCCCTCGCCGCATGATGAAAATTTTCAAGGTACAATTTAAACTCGTGTCCACGAAGACGTTGGTTGGTGTTGAGATCATAGATATGAGATCAAAAAACTTTGAATTTGGTATGAAAAATTAGCCTATGAATTTCTATCTTCAAATGTTCCAGGTATACCCTAGGGAGACAGCGAATTTGGCATGCACAGTACTGTAGAGCGCCAAATGCAAGAAATACTATAAATACATTATTTCAAAATCTTGAAGAAATTCATCGAGAAAAGTGATCGTGTATTCCATTGATGAGTACAACAATCATAAAATTGCAAATATAAACCGCTGAAAATGACATCCGAACTGACCTTCAACGAATGGAGCCCGACAGAAAGAAGCTGAAGATACGTCAAAACATCGTCCGAGTAGGGAAAACATTAAACTTTCCGAGGATGTACTACATAAAAATTATTAATATATATGAAGACATCGGACGCACTGACGGAATATAAAGACATCCATCCGTGAGTGCACGAGGTACAAACCTTCGAAACCAGTCTCGAAAACGATGCGCTTTATTGTTCTCGGTTAATACCACTTCATTTTCATCGACCACCGATCACGTCTTTAACGCCTATGTCGTCCCGTAGCAGCGTAATGTGCATGAAGAAATGCAATTATTGCACGTGTCAACGGGGCACATCGGGACCGCCAACACCTGAGAAGAAATTCGTCGAAAATGCAGGCGACTGCGTGAGGATATTCCTTCCGTTTCAGGATAACCGCGCGGTCAGGAAGTGTCCAATTTAACAAATGGAGTCCGCGGTTTGTGTGATTCACGATTGCACCTCTGATAACTAACTCCTCGTTTCCCTTGTAGCGTTCAACCCGACGCCTTATCGGCCCGTTGATTCGAAAGAGCATTTTAATTATTCGCTAATTGCGAAAATTTAGATGCCATCATAGATCGCTTCTCGGTTGGATGCCTGTTCGCAGCAGAAGACTGGCCAGGACATATTCGCACACGGTGAAAGTTTTAGGTCAGCTTGAGAGACGTTTTTTTTATTGTTCATCTCTCGATGAATACCTAGGCTAACTTGTATTTGTTAAAAAATTGAGAAAGCTTACATAGTGTTATAACAAAATGTATGTTGTATGTTAGCACCTGATTTGCCATTTTAGAGTATTTTGGTGGGAGACTGAAGGAAAAATCAAAATAACACTTTGATTCTATCATTAAACTCTCAAAATACCCCTGAATTTATCAGAACCTAATTGAAAAATTTCAAAATACGGTTACGTGTAGGTAATTGAGGAAAGGGGTGAAGTCAAAACAATAATATTCTGCGTTTTCTATTAAAATTATAATAATTGTGATTTTAACAGAATCTGATTCAACAATAATTTATGGTTTTGGGTACGCAGTCCATTTTAGCCTGAGACTGGATATGTGTAATTTCTCTTTTGAAGCTACTAGATATCGCCACTTCTAATAATTTACTCAGAAGGCTTAAACTAGTTGCTCCAAAAGTGGAAGTTTTTTATGAAGATTTCGTATCTGAGGGATATGGAATACTGAGGATGAAACCGTTATATCTCTTCTCTCCCATCTCTATTATAAATTTCTGTATGTTTCAAAGATGAAATTATAGTTTCACTATTGAAATTATAAAAGAAAACCGTGATTTTATTCTGTTGGTAATTGAATTTATTATATCACCATAATACATCGCTGTTTCACCCTTCCAAACGGCGTTTGCATCGAAATTGGAGATGCATTTGGATCTGGATATATTTTCGGCATGATTATCAAATGAATGAAGATAAATTTCAAAGAATTAAGAGTCGAACGATATTTTCTAGTAGATGTGACTACCGCTAAGGTTAAGATCAAAGAGAGTTTGAAGGTACGTTGATTCTCCCATCGAAACCCAGAAAAGGCTATGTGGCTACGGACACTGAAACTAAGTTTTATGCGATATGTCCATTTCATTTTTGAATCAAGTTGATAAAAAAACGCGAAAATAATAATTGAGAGTGAATTGACCTCCTTCTTGCCATCTGTATTTATTATTTCACGAAGAAGTCCACAGATTGAACTCAATATTTCATTCGAAAATGATACTAATCTGAAATTCAAGAATCAACAACATACAATGAATTTCAAGCTAGAAAAAGCAGAGCACATTATTCTACGTGGAAGCTAAAACACCCATGATCTCCTAAAGCTGTTTGTAACAGCAGAGAAATATCTACAGAATTCTTCAACGAAAAAAAGAGCCTCCTGCGGATATTCTCTCAGTTATTAGTATTGGAGCCCTCCCCATTGCTTGGCCACAAAGATCGCCTCATTTGAATGCTTTCGATTATTTTGTGTGGAGACATTTGAAAAGAAAAGTCAGAAAAGTATGAATTAAGAACATCTTATTGGAAGAATTTTGAAGCAAGATCCGAATCTCATCAGAAGATTGAAAATTTTATGAAAATGTCTCGCCTTTTATATGTTTCGTATGTTTATTCAGTATTTGTTGTCATTTATGTCAATGTTTTTCGTTTGGTTGCTTATGAAGTAATATTCTAAATAAAATTATTTCATTCAGAATTTGAGCAATTAAATATTGAAACGAGAAATCTAAAAAAAAATATTTTAGAATATCTCTGCATCCCAGAGAGATACAGGTTCATTACTACGTAGTTCAGAATATTTACATTACTACCAAGGAAAATTTCGATAATTTTATTTTTTAATCATTAACAACACCTGAATAATGACTCATTATCGTAGAATCTGAAACTGATAGCGAAGTTTCGGAAACCTAATGCATAGGCAATTTTTCAAAGTACAGTAGTAGTACAAAGTAGTTTCGAAACTATCACGAATAGTGTGAACCTCTAAAATCTGACCGTCTGTAGATTTTTTCTACATTTGGCGTCAAGTCAAATTAGTTTATTGCGCTTATTTACTTTCATATTTCGGATTTGAATGAATTCTCCAGTGCATTTCACTGTAAGTACCTACTATGTGACTGTAGTGAATTTTGGCGAACGTATTTAGGTAGGTATTAATTATCTGAAAAAATTGTCTGCTGTTTGTTATGAACGGGCTCATGATTGATAGAAAAGCTACCATATTCTGAGGAGATATTTCATTTCATGTTAATCTCGATCACTCCCGTCAATGCGATATTCAGGGGAGAAGTTTTGATAAAACCAGTAGGTATAATCAGATGAGTCGGCAAGTGGTAGATTACTCACTTCAATATCAAAACTGTTCGGCGTCTTCAAATTCCTGAAACTCCTTTTCCAACAGTGTCACATGACAAAACAATTACACTTTCTGTTTCACATTAAACACTCTATATAAGTGCTCACAGGGAATTTGTGGAAACATAATCATAAGAACGTATCGTGGGAACCGATCTGCTGAACGGGGATGCCAAACACCTGAGGTACCAGCTCGAACAGGTCGAGGTCCATTTCCTTGTTCACGTTCGCGGTGATTTTCATGACGGCAAAATTGGGCACTTCCCCTTTTCTGAATTTTTTTTATTGATAGTTCGTTAGGTCGCCTTTGACAGCCAAGTGGCTGGTAGTTGGGTAAATCACGGTAGGTGCGTATAAAAAGGCATACTTCCTCCATCTATGCGAGTTAGCATTTAAATGGCAGCAGATAGTTGGAGTGGTCACGGTGTCGGCGGTAATATATCATACGTCATTTCCTTTTCCGGCGTATGGCCAGATGCCGTCTGCTGCTGTGCTTTTAGCTCACTTGCAAGCGCAATCTTTCTTTTCGGACGGTTTCCACCACGGGGTGTATGCGGTGGAATTACATAACATGACAAAATGATAAATCCGTTTATATATAGGGTGTTGTCAAAGTTGAAGCTTGTTTTTTGAGAGGTGGTTGAACTCATTGATAGGTATGGCAAAGATTGTTACATACTCGGTCAAAACGGTGACTCATACCACTTTTTAGAAGAATGATATACAACCTTATGTACCCAAATATCGGTATAACTCAAAAACTCGGAATATAAAAAAAATTCAAGAAATCTTGTGGGCATCAATACCTTAATATGTACCTAAACTGCAACTTTCTGTTCTTCAAATGTTATGAACCGTTATATGGGTTAACTTGGAATGTTAAGCAGCAACTGAACTACTCGGCTTTTTGCGAACTGTTATACGCACTAGAATTTTTCGATAATTTGTATAGATATATGATTTCTTTTATTAGGCAACTTTTTCTGATGGGAATCCTCAAGTAAAAGTAAACAGAGAAAAATTGCTGATTTAAGAGGCTGTGTAATGAAAAATGAGGAAGTTCCCAAACTCGACGAAAAAATTGATCCAGATCGTTTACAGACGTTGTTCGATGTGCTTCACGAATTTCTGAGATTTCTCTTTTGTTTTAAATATAACGAAGATAATTCATATTTTATAAAAAAGATTTTTCGTATAATGATTCAGTTTGATGCAATCAACTATAAAAAAATCCTTATTCTCGAAAACACCCTGCATATATAACAAGCATCATCAATGTACTGTTCAATCAATTGAACTGTGTATGGAACAAACTAAATTTAGGTTTTGATTAGGTTGATTTTTTCCCGAACTCTGCAACTAGTGACCTGAAGCATTTATCTTATGAGATAAGGTTATGAGACACCAAAATGTTGCCCCGAAACAGACTTTTATTCGCGACAACCCAACACATGTGTTAATCTCAAAAAAAAAAAACAAAGATCAAACAATTTGTCCTGAATTTTTCTTTGAAAATGTTTCTCTCGAATAATTTCTGTTAATTTTTATATTTTATATTTCCGGAGTTGGGGTAACATTGACGACATTGTAATGCTGGTTTTCGTTTGTTAGCTACAAACTCATCTATTTCTGAAAGAATCTATGAAAAGACTTCTGGAAACACCTAATTTTCTAACATAATTATATAAATATAAATTGACGTGAGATTGAATGTTTACCATCTAATATTTTACAGTCTTTTTGTTTTTTCCCATTTACGTACTCGAAGGTAATATCGAAATCGAAATGATAGGTACAAATTAATCGATTGTACACATAATGGGGAGGACAAGAACTTAAAAATTTTCTATCCGGTATAAAGATTTGATAACGAATGAAGAAGTGTAAGTGAACATATTGTTTCGACCAGAATTAACAGATATTTAATAATAATAATAATAATAATAACCGTCTTTATTGAAGTTGAAAAAAATCATTTACAAATAGGCGATATTTAGCTAAAGCTATTCTTACATATAACCTACTCGCAATGAGAAAAAAAAAACAAAATATGTACCAGTACCGCGACCCTGTTCCCCGACAGTCCCACACCGCATAAAAGATTAAACAATAACAAATGAAATAATAATAATAATTTCGATAATAATTTCAGAGAGGGTGACCCAAAAAGTATAGACCTAACGGAACTATGAAGATAAAAAATCCTCGAGGTATATCCGCTTCACTTCCTTCTTAAAAGTGGAGACCGTTAACGTTCCCAAACAACTGCAAATTTCATTGTACAATTTGAATTTCCCAGGAAATTCATGATTCCTCGGAAACGTTTCTGTAAGTATGTACTTCTTACTATCAGTTCATCCCTGATGTGGAGATGAAGAATCAAGTCTGTAAAAATATCCATTAAATTGCACATATTCGCTGAAATTTCGTTTCATCCAGTTTGGAATTGAAACCACTGAAGCAGCAAGCCTTTCCCCATCTAGATATTACAAGACTGCCCCTGAACTTGGTGTCGATATATATTGCATAATACTACTTACATTACAGGTATAAAATGGACACCGACACAGGCTTTTCTTCATGGTCGGTGGCCTTCAACATACGGAATTTCTACCGAAACTAAGCTTTATATTTTTTACGATTACTACGTGATCTCATTATAATGAGCCCGAAAATAGAAGTTCCTAAACTCGAAATGAATCATCGATAGATACCAAGCCTGACAACATTGATGAGGATAATGGTGGGGATAATAACTTCATCTGAAAAGTATCATGGGGGTTTCTTGGTAATTGTATGTGCGAGGGAAGTAACATTTGAGATACTAATTATTGTATTTCATGATATTTATTCCAAAACTTCAAACACAAATCAAAATATTTTTTTTTATTTCACCTTGAGAACGTCTTGCAATTATGTCGTAAGTCATTTCTCGAAGCAGAAAGAACCAACGGACGACAAAAAATAATTATACTCCAGACTTTGGTAAAATAGGTCCTCTGCATCACTACATGAATTTGAATTGAGTGAAAATATTCAAACCTCGGTATATTATTTCATTTATTCATTTATTAACAAGGAAACAAACAGGCGAATTGGAGCACCCAAGAATAGTATTCACATGGTAAAAACACTCTAAACTACATTAACATGTCATACAATTTTTAAAAAATTAATCAGTGGAACACATGGATTTCAATAACAATATTGAATATGAATTTTTTTGAAAATTGAGAAAATTACGCAGTATTTACATTTTCTTCATTAATGCTAAGATTATTTATTCATGACCCCTGTTAGCATCAGATTCTCTTCACTTCACTCAATTTCAAAGAATCGAGTTATTCTGTTATATAAATAATTCACTATAGGAATCAGATTACCCATAATCAATAATGATCGACTAGATTAGGTAACATCAATTTTCTCTGAACTTGAGCTTGAAATCGTCAGATCGTAATATTACATTAAAAATGATTATAGATTGAAACGTAAATTGTTCCGAAGTCAACGTTATTACTATTATTCATATGGATTGCAATATTTCACTTAGGTGGTTATTAATGATCGTCTACGTATGAACGCCTTGCATATCCTGTAACTGTAATGCTCGATATTTTCTCGACAATTTGCGTACTGACCGAGAATTGGATTTACAGCTAGTTATACTCGATTATTGCGACAAATAAATATTGTCAGTCTGTAAACATTTATCGGGGCCGAAACAGGTAAAATTGCCGATTCTATAGTGTGAAGTCCTACCTTCGTTTACGATTATAAACGGTTTTGCATTTTGAAAATCGAAAATTCAATTTTGGCCTCATGAGCTACTATGCATAGGGTTAAATAAAGTAACGGACAAAAAGAATATGGTTACTCCCATGATTTGCAGTATAATCAGGTTGATGTGGCATCATCAGAACCACATCGCCCTGATGAAGAAACGACTAGACAAATTTTCTCATCGTTTCCACAAATGAAATATTATAGGGTCAATGTGTAAATTCATAGCTTGTTCGAGAATTATTGTCATCGAAAGCGACTGCGAAAAATCAAAAAATTTTTTCGACTGTTCCAATAACCAATCAAATTTGCTCATTTTGTATCATATAAACAATTTCACCCATTCATGTCAACATTACACTGAAAACAGACCATGGGCTATTTTCAACGTTGCTATGGACACATGTTGATTTATTTCGATTTTGAAGTTTCGTATATTTAATATTTCGAAATGACACGATTTCGGTGTAATACTGAAGAGAATATTGAATCAAACATACCAAAAAACACCACTTACAGCAAGAAGTGTGTGTGGAAATAATTCATGGATTTTTGCGAAGATAGAAAGTATGAATTAGATGGAAATCGGATGGCGGAAGAATTGGCGTTAATTTTGAAGGATTGGGCTGTGAACATGAGGAAAAAAGATAGGTCAGAGTTCAAAGAAAGCATTGTAAAATGTGTACTGGAAGCAAGTTTTAATTAGAAAACAAGAACAGCAACGTTTGTCCTGTCCGATTATTAAAAAAACTGATGTCAAAAAGAGGCCCAAATATTAAAACCAACAGATTATTCCTCAGACCACATCGAATCAATGGAAATCCGAAAATGATCACTGGTATGATAATATGCCCAGTGGAAGAAATACGATTCAAAATTGGACAAGATCGTCTGCCGAAGCGATTGGCTTGAATACAAAGGAAAAAAATTCTAATCATTCCAATAGATCGACTCGGTAAGTCGATTGGCCAAAAGTGGTGACAAGAACAACAACTTATGAAAATTCCGGTTCACAAAAATGCAAACTCAATAAAACCCTACTTGAATATTGACGAAGAACATCATAATCAAATTATTAACAGCATGCGTAGTGGAAATACATCCTCATCAGTCATAGAAACTAACACGTCTGGATCTTCATTCAACTTTTCTAATTGTTCCTTTGTTGATTGCACCTTCAAATAAATTGTTTGAGCTCTGTTTTTTTCTATAAGTAGCAAAAAATTTTCTATCCGAATAACCCTCGGACATTGAAAAATGTCCAAAAATTTTATGACAACTTTCTCAAGCTTGTTGCTTGTAGGCAACAGACCTCCGCCTACGGCGTCGGTCTGTTTCCGTGCAACAAGCTTTCGAAATCTGTCATAAAATTTTTTCGATTATCAATGTCCTTGGGTTATTACGTCTGATAATATCCCATCAGTAACATTCTAGCTGCAGGATTGCTGATTGCATTAGTTTTTGAATGTTATATGCTGTTGCTAAATCCTATTCAAACCATCAAAAATATTTCAAATTGTATCTTTTCATATTTTCGATATCGAACATTTATAACGATTTTCTGATGATCTTATGAAAATTATCTGTAGAAAATATTCAGATTAAGCACATTCTTACACATACTTTTTGTAACTGGAAATTGAGTAGGGAATAGATATCAGTCACGAAAAATTTTGTGTAAAAATATTTATAAATTTGAATTAACTGAATATAAATTACTAATTTCCGAAAAATCATCACTAGGATGGCCTAACACGCTGGAAAAATTTTTCCGGTCCAACGTGGACACAGGTATTAAATCGAGAATATTGCTGAATTGATTAATTTTTCTGCTTGGTCGATTAAAAATTTTCTCACCACAATATTGTAGGTTTTGAGTATCTTGAAAGCCATACTGTATTTTTTAATAGCGAATATTTCAGCTAATACGTAGTGTTTGTCACTAAGTAACAAACTTTCATGGAAAGCTATGGTTTCTGAGGTGTTTTCATATCACACGGCGAGAAAATTACGGTTGAAAATGAAATATTTTGCTGTGATAAGATTACGTATGTTGCATATTGCAAATAATAGAATGCATAATATAATGTACGAAAACTAACATAATAAAGGCTTGGCATTTGCGTTAGATGAGAATATTTCATTTCATGTTTTGCCTGACTTTGGTATCGATTCAATAATTGACGGAACAGTTTCGACTGAAAAATATACCGAATTAAATCATCATATTATCTCGAATTCTGTTAGAAAATTTAAAAAAATGTGCAAGAACGCAAAAAGCTAGATGATATCGAGAGTGTTCAGCGAAGGTCCCTTGGCACTTTAGGCACATTCATAACATTTGGGCAGATCCCAGTAACTACGCCACCAGATTGAAATACTTACTTTCAATATGATAAGTTGTTGGGATTTTATTCATAACTTAATTAGTAATTAGGTGGACATCACTGAACTGATTAATTGGCATTCGCTTTTTTCCCAAAGATATATTGAAAAAATTCTCCTTTTTACTCTATTGGAATAATGGTTCTCCCTTCGTTTATTTTGTTGTTAGTTCTATGATTACTATTATTATAGTAATCATTCTAATTAGAATAAGGCACTAATGTTAAATTTTTTGTATTGCTTATTCGTGGCCATTGTTTTGGGTAGTTGGTTACCTGTTCGTGGATCCTTGATACAAATAAATAAGATAATATAGCAGTATCTGTGAAGTAAATAATTTTCTGAAATAGCTAACATTGCCAATGAATTTAATAACATATCTTCCAGATCCTTATTTGATTATGGTCAAAAACACAAGATGGACATTTTTCCACTTTCCGGCAGAATTAGGTTTGTCTGAGTCGAGTTTCTCCACCTACGCGGCGCCAAATGGAAGAAATTCGGTCCGAGGTCGTCGCGATGACTTCATTCCCAGAATCGTCCCGACTGGTGTTTATGGGACACCCTTTCGCGTGTTCGGCTGCCGCGTTTCGTGGCTTTACGGGTGCCGGATTTTTTCCATGGCTGGCCACCCGATAATTAATAACAGGGCGATAAAAACGTCGAAAGAATGTGCGACACAGATCGATATCGGTGTTAATTGGAAGTAAAGTAGCCTATTAAAATGCACCATCGCTGGATGGTCGAGAAAGATTGGGCCGCTGATTTTCTGCAGGGAGGTAGTTGGGAATCTTTTTAAACCTTTGATATTGCAGCGGATTTGATATAGTGGTTCTTCAAACATCGTGTCAGATTTTTTACCTATTCAACTATATGACATCTTCTTGAATTCAAAATTTTAGAGTCAGAAATCAGATGCTCGAGCCTATTCGGTACAAGATTATGAGCACAAAATAGTAGCTATTTCTGCAGCTAATAATAAGTTCAATTCACCGCAAAGTAGAGTGTAAAGGCTCAAAATCCTCATACTTAACATATTAACTTATCGTCTACATTACCTAATAGTTTGAATAAAACAATTGGTATATCCAAACACTTCTTTCTCATCGACACTACAAATTCCATAGTTTTCGATAAACTGAAAAAGAATGAAAATGGCATAATAGTTTTTAGTGTTTACAATTTCGGTTGCAACATATAGTATAATTAAATA
>CM076608.1:83395790-83518932 GCA_038502775.1 Hippodamia convergens | reverse complement strand
GATACAAATTCGAATCAAAATTCGCCATCTATTTAGGAACAACCTGTAACTTTTTTTCTTGCATATTGGGTAGTAAAATCTAAAACATGGTTTAAGTAACAGTTCCTGAAAATTTCATCTTTTTGGCGTGAAGGGAAAGAAATAGCTGAAAATTCAAGACGAAAAACAGTTTTTTGTGAATAACTCAGAAAATATCCACTTTAGGGCAGGGGTGATGTGATGCATACACTCACATTATTTTTTTAACGTAGATTCAATATCTGCCATAAAAAAATGGGGTTCTAATTTGAAAAAATTGATTTTTTCGCCTTTTTTCATCCCTAACTTTGAAAGCGATTTTTCACCCCCTGTATCATGAATCGCGAATTCGATTTTTAAGTGGATATATCAATCTTACATCTTGAAAATCCCAAAAATGAAAATTTTCCATCCAAAAACCTCGAAGTTATTCTTGTTTCAGCAGAGCTCTATTTTCGATTTTTTTTTTCGATTTTTCCCGCTCAGAGAGAATTTTCCAACCAAAACTGAAAAATGTTACATCAAAATGACTTGAAATTTTCTAAGGAATCTATTTCTGCAATAAAAAAATGGTGTTCTAATTTGAAAAACGGAAGTTGACGTCATTTCCGGAAAAACCGGAGGTGCTCATGCCTTGAAAATATTTTAGATTCCATCAGCATCGTGAAATACTTATAAGTGCTGAATTTCATGAAAATACGGTCAGTAGTTTCCCGTATAAATATGGGTGAGGTTCCTCGTGAAAGACCCTGTATACAATCAAGCGCTCAATAAAATATGAAGATTCTATAATGATATCAAGGAAATAAAGGCACGATGCATACAACCGTAAAGGAGAATATTTATCTTAGTCATTTTACCTACTAGAACTCATTGAAATTTTAAACTGGATAGTGGGGTTAAATTAGACTTCATCATCAGTTGCTCTAGATAGGCAAGGGCAATGGACTTTTTTCATGTTTGGTTAGGAAACTCCTACTAGTCATCCTTCATTTCTATGATGAAAACAAAATACAAATATGTTTGAAAAAAATTATTAATGTGAACTTGATTGACGAAAAAGTGGAGATTGTAATCTTTTTCTACTTTCTCTTACAAATGGGGGAGGGATGACCGATTAACACCATATTGTAGAATATAAACCGCATTTTCAAGACAATTCAATACCTACCTGAACATAACTATATAAAGAAAATATTCTGATCTCAGAAATAATTAAGAAAACTCACTGATAACTTTTGATCCACGAATATAATCCTCCTTGCTCAGTGGTGTAACTAACAATTCAGGAAGCGTCAAAATTTCATTATTACTTAACTTCACAAACAACTCTTCCAGACCATTCGTGGCAAAACTGAACCTGAAAAAATTAAATAGATGAAACCTGTAAATCATATTATGTCCATGGAGATTATACTAAGTTTTACAACTATAGTAGTAGTGAGATAACGTAACACTTGACACTTCGCCTAAATTGGCACTGAGTGTGCAAAAACCAAAAAATTTCGCTTGCAAGCTACTATTTCGCCCGCAAGAATGCGACATATTATCCAGTTGAATATAATCTTATCCCTCGTTCATTTATCAAAAATAAAAAAGAAATCGTAGTGATTATGAACTTATATTCATCTCAATTGGCTATCAATTCAAATTACAATCAGAACAAAAATGAGGGAAATGAAAAGTGTCACTAGATATATATACTGAGTGACTTCATCCAGAAGTAACATTGCGAACCTCATTTTCTGGCAACAGCATCGCCATATTCAAACAACGATATGATAACGAAATCAAAGTTTTTAATTAGCATGAACATAATTTTTCTTGACATTCTTTTGTGAACAATCAGGTTCATGAAACCTGAAAAAACATTAATTTTCATGATTATATTCGATTTGTAATAAGTCATAGTTGAACGTAAGGAAATGCCTCGAATTCCAAGAAGTTGAAATATGGTTGAAGTAGGAATAGAATTATTGCCAGTCGAGATATTGGTTTATCCTTTTAGCGAAATTGGCCTTTTGTTCAAAGAACAACGGTCCAACCGAGGCGCACCAGATAATTTCAAAACAGGAAACTGGCTCTTAGGGCCGCTTGATACTACGTTAAATTCGGAACTTCAATTCAATTCAAGCTCTTAATCCTAAATCAAATGCTTGCGCTTATTAATATCTCGCATTTATTTTGCGTGCGCATCTTATTTAGAACGAGCTTGAATTAGTTCCGAATTTAGCGAAGTGGCAAGCGGCCCTAAAAAATCATTTTGTTGCTTCAAAAACGGACCACTGTTGCCAATGTGAAAACTGTACAGAGAACAGCAGCGGTGGAAGACTATTCCCCAGATTTAAATCCCATCGAGCATGTGTGGAATACGAGAGATCGGTGAACTTAATGCAATTTTTGGCGTTGAAGTTCCATTAAGTACAAATGTACTGAAAGGACAGACTATAATTCATCGAGTTCATCTAATGTTTTTGAATATTTTGCTGTACAACTAAAATTTCATTGTCTCAAATTACTCATTATTTGTATTTATACGCCCTAACACCAAACCACTTGCTGATGTTGATGTGTTTCTTGAACGGCTCAGAGCTTGAGTTCTTGAACGATGCGCCACAGAGAAGGTTGAATACATTCTGGTAGGTGATTTCAATCTTGATATTTTGTCAACTTCTCCTGATATTGGGGATTTTTTGTCCTTGCTGGAGACTTTTCATGTGAATGTTACAAACTTTGAAACTACTCCTCTTACATCTGGCTCTTATTTGGACAATGTATTGACCTCAGTTGCTGGTTAACCCGAACTGATTGAATACCATATTAGCGACCACTCCGGACTGAAGTTTGTCTTCAACCTTATGTGAGTTTAAATGATGTATTAAACAACAGAAACACCCGAAAACGTATAATCAATGAGAGATCCATTAAAAATTTTCTTCAGGAACTTTCACATGTGGTATGGGACGACATTTATAATAGTCAGCTCGATCCTAACCAACTCTGGAATATTTTTCATGAACTCTATTTGGAATATTTTGACCGATGTTTTCCAAAGGTCACTGTTAGATCATCTTCATCAACACGATGTTTTAAATATTCTAAAGAAATATAAGATCTCAAAGCTACGTAAGATAAACTACACACAGTTATACAGGGTTATTCACGAATATGGCTCTATAGAATATTTTTAGGAAAGACACAAGATTCAGGATTGAAATTCTAAAGGTGAGCTTCAAGTAAGAAGACGACTTCTCGTATATTTTTTTTTAACACGTTCGCTGCCGGCTGAAATACTATAAATGTTGCTAGTGGCCAAACCAATTTTTTTTGTATAAACTACAGAAAGGTTAAAAATAAGTATTTCTGAATACAATTTAAGTTGTATTTTGAACATGAACTTGAAAACAACATTTAAAAAAAGTGGCTCCGATAGGAGCCGCCGGCATATACGAGTGATTTTCATCATAGGAGCCAGCGGCTCCGATTGGAATCAGGTGCAATAATGTGAAAAAATAGGAAAAAAGTAATAAAAAATAGTGTTTTTTTCATTTACAACATTTTATGATAATCATCAAAGCATGAAACACCTAATTCTGGGTTATCTGGACATGCCTTGCATTCGAATGATATTTGTTTTCTGCCCAATACAATCAGGCTGCAATATCGAACCCTCTTTTTTTTTTACACGTCCAGTGTTTCCTTTTTTTTTGACATTCGATTGTTTTGGAAATTGTATGATTTCATTGCTTTTTTCTCATTTTTCTTTAGAAAACACACTTATTCAAACTTTTTTTGAAACCACGTGGTCTCTTATATACTCCGACACAAAATGAAAATATCTATCGCAAACGCCGAAGAATCACTGAAGCTTTGAATACAAAGAGACCACGGACTCCGATCGGAGTCGGCGGCGCATTCCTGGAGAGGTAGCTGGCTCCGATCGAAGCCGACGGCAGCGAACGTGTTAAGGTTCTAGGACTTCCGGTTATTCCGGAAGTGACATCAACTTTCGTTTCTCAAATGGCAAGACCCATTTTTTATTGCATAAATAGATTCTTCATCGAGTTCTCCATTGAATTCTGAGTGTTTTTGATTCCAAAAATTTTGAATTTTTCCGTGAAAATTTTCTTTAAATGAGGAAATACGAAAAAAAATCTCAAAATTGAACTCTGTTGAAATACAGACAACTTCGAGGTTTTTTCATTAAAAATTCTCATTTTTGATAATCTCCGAGAAGAAAGACTGATGATTCTTTTCCGATAGCGTGATTTTCAGAATATGATACAGGAGGTCACAAATTCTTTGTCAAAGTTAGAAGTGACGAAACATCAAAAATATTTTTTTTTCAAATTGGAACCCCATTTTTTCGAAGCATTTTCGAAATCTTCGTCAAAAAATAATAGGAGCATAAGTCCAAGACTTTTATCCCAAAATGAATATTTTTCGAGATATTCAGGAAAAACGATTTTTTCTTCAATTTTCAATCACCTATATTTTCTCGATAACAGAGATTTCCAAAAATTTCACTTGACCGCTAATTAAATTCCAGTCAAAAAACACATTCAGAATGAGATTGAAAATTGAAGAAAAAATCGTTTTTCCTGAATATCTCGAAAAATATCGATTTTGGGATAAGAGTCTTGGACTTATGCTCCTATCATTTTTTGACGAAGATTTCGGCAATGCTTCGAAAAAAAGTGGTTCCAATTTGAAAAAAAAACGATTTTTTGATGTTTCGTCACTTCTAACTTTGACAAAGAATTTGTGACCTCCTGTATCATATTCTGAGAATCACGATTTCAGAAAAGAAGCATCAGCCTTACTTCTCGGAGATTCTCAAAAATGAGAATTTTTAATGAAAAAAACCTCATTTAAAAAGAATATTCTCGGGAAAATTCAATTCAATGGAGAATCTATATATGCAATAAAAAATAGGTCTTTCCATTTGAAAAACGAAAGTTGATGCCACTTCCGGAAAAACCGGAAGTCCTAGAATCTTCAACAAATATACGAAAAGTCGTCTTCTTACTTGAAGCTCACCTTTAGAATTTCAATCCTGAATCTTGTGTCTTTCCTAAAAATATTCTATAGATCAGTCTGTGTTTATCCTCCATGGTGATCACATGTGCGCTATCTAATCTCCGAAAATTGTTTTCACACGTTGATTTCTGATAGCATTAAGAATTGAATTAGAATTTCTAAAAATATTACGACGGACGCCTCAGATTTTGAGGCCTTCTACCAGACTGAGATGTCGCAGGTCAGCGCCACATCGGCAGGTCAATCTACTTCAGGAGGAGAAGATCATGTGAAGAAAGACAATAAGAAACGAAAAAAAAAGAAATCGAGTAAAAACACCTCAACATCTAAAAAGAAAAATGAAAATAAATCCCCAGATATTATTTTCACACAACCTCAACTAACAAGAACACTAAAACCACAAATCAAAACAACACAGGAAAAATGGAAACTGACGAGATTATCGCGAGACCGTCAACATCTGCAAACAATAATTCAACAACAAATAATAATCAACAAAAACCAAACATTCCATAAGATAAAATAAACAGCAAAACAAAAACAAATCATAAAACTACTCTGCAAAAATGAATGACATCAAAAATATGGAATATGCAAATCTATTCTATATAAATACGGAAAACAAGCAAATGGAAAGAATTCAAATGTCTAACATTTGGGGTTCAAAATTTCCCAACTCGAAGGATATCATACTTAAAACTAAATTAGGTTTTATTCTGAAATCCAATACTGAAAAATCAAGATTAGAAAATGCTCTTAATGAAGTTGAAGCATTCGAATATCTCCTTAACAACGGACTCTTCTATATGAATCGACATTATTTGGTGTATCCAAGCTCCCCCCCGGAACCAACTCCTATACCTTGCAACAGGTGCTTGAAATTTGACCATACTACAGAAAACTGCGGAAGCCCACCTATATGCCCAAAATGTCAAGGACCACACAAAATGTTACAATGCAAAACTACCAATACTCCAAAATGTGTAGCCTGTGGAAAGGAAGATCATATGGCATGGTCAGTTAAATGCCCAAACCATCCTAAGAAACCCCTCGAAGGTATCCCCAACATAAAAATAAAAACGCTCAACAAGAAGACTAGAGATATAGAGGATTTATCAAAGAAAACAAGCCGGATTCATGCACCCATTACAGTACACGATCACATAATTAACGTATTCAGTCGAAAAATAAATAACCCCAAAAACATAGACAGAAATGAACTCATCCTCAAACTTAAGAAAAGATTCATATCTGAATTCAACGTTGACACAACAGTTGTATTTTCTGGTAACAGATTCTATGTCCTAATCTTCGACCTTGAGGATCCAGATGATCCATCACCAACTGAACCTATACATAATCAAATTAATAGACAAATTCATGTCGACAATTAAGATTCTGTACAACAACATAAATAGCTACATGCCAAAAAAACACCTCATCAACCACTTCATCGAAGAAAATGATATTACTTGTGCTATGTTTGTTGAGGCGAAAATAAACAAAGAGCACAATGTTGGTTATAAAAATTGGACTACCTTGCACAAAATTGGCCATATCGACCGAAACACAAGAGGCGGAAGTATAATACAATGTCATCCATCTTTAAAATGCACTAAAAACAATCCACCAGCAACAACCCGAAGAATGAGGTATCCCACTTTTCTATTCCATTTAAAAACGACAAACTACACATATTCTTGGTATATTTTCATCCAACATCTAAAATTGAAGAAGCAGTATTTACAAAGGCAGCACTCTGTAAATATGCAATTATTATAGGAGACTTCAATGCTACAACTCCAAAAAAGTTAAAACAGATCAAGGGCTTCTTATCTCATAGCCAATTTATTAAAGCTGAAACACCATCAACGTTCTTAATGGAAGGAAACATAGATAGCACACCAGAATTGATGTTGTACACAAATAATATGAAAAACAACTTAAATAAAATCGAACTAACCCCTGACCTTGGTTCTGATCACCTTGCAATGATAGTGGAATTTGACTTAAACAGAGAGCCTATTGAGGTACATAATAGAATATTATACAACTACAAACTAAGTAATATGGAGAAAATTAATAACGACCTAGGACTATATATGGAAGAAAATGGAAATACTGCCATTAATGAACAGTACATACAAAACTTCAACAAGTTTATGTCGGAGACAATAAGAAAGCATACTCCAAAAAGTATTAGACACCCTTATTTACATGAGCTACCTCCATTCATTATAAAAATGATCAAGTACAAAAGGAAAATATATAGGGAATATTGTCGGAACAGGGATCCAATATTTAAGCGAAATCTAAACAATTACAATAAAAACATACAACGAATGATCCAGCAATACAGAGAAAGCAAGTGATTGAGGCATGCAATAAGATAAATGATTCCAAAGGAAGAAAATTTTATCAAGAAGTCAATAAACTGACTAAATATAAACACCACCAACATGTTCCCACAATATTGGACAACCAGAAAGAATACCATACAGATCTAGAAAAGGCCACTAAATTTGCGGAATACTATAACAAGATATTTCAGTTTGATGAAATTTCGACAAAGATAATCTGGAGAAGATCAATACTTGGTACAACAATTTTTTCCAAAGTCAAAATAAAAATCTAGTGACAGCATAACAATTGATGAGACAGAATATTACCAGATTCTACATAAAAATAAGAATAGTTCCCCAGCTGATGACAATATTCCGTGGATAGTTGTGTGAAGAAACTTGATGACCAAGTACACAAACACCTGATGAAAATATACGAGCACTGCTTGAATAACTGCATTTTTCCGGAAATATGGAAATTGGCCTTATAATAAATATCCCTAAACCTAATTTAAACACAAGCAGAGTTGAGAATTACAGACCTATTACATTATTGCCTGTATTAGGAAAACTTTATGAAAAAATAATAAAAAGCCTACTTTCCAATTATATGGACCAATATAACCCGAATTTTCAATTTGGATTCAAAAGTAGGAAATCAACAACACGTCCACTCTCAATCCTAGTTTCAAATGCCCAAAATGCATCACTGAATAACCAGAAAACCGCTGTCCTGAGTTTGGATGTTCAGAAGGCTTTCGACTGCATTTGGCACAGAGGCTTACTCTACAAACTAAACAAAATCAAGATTCCATACAATTTAATAAACCTTTGTAGACAATTCCTCAAGAACTGACAGCTGGCAGTAAAAATCAATTCAGCAACCTCGCATTATTTTTGTCCACAACAAGGCACTCCTCAGGGTTCCCACTTTCAACATTGCTATTTAACTTCTTCTGCTACGACATAGGAATTGACACCACAAAAGACCACTATCTATTACAGTTTGCCGACGACACAACTCTGATTGCCCATAATAAAACACTTTCATCATGTTTAGAAAATCTCCAGATGCTTTGTAAACGACGTTTGTGGTTGGTTTCAAAAATGGAGAATGAAAGCAAATCCCCACAAATCACAGTACATCATCTTCCATCATCGAATAACTCCTAGTTCACCTAACATCAACATTAATGGAGCATTCATTAAACCATCCCCTTCAATCAAATATTTAGGTGTACACATCGATAACAAACTGAACTTCAATCTCCAAACAAAAACTACAAAAAAAAAAAAAAACAATATCCAGGGCTAAACACTTCTCCAAACTAGCATATAGGAAGCAAGGAATTAACATTAAAAATGCCACTAAAATATACAAAAGCATCTGTCGCCCCCTGCTAGAATATGCCCATCCCATATATGTTAATTGCAAAACACCTGCAATAAGAAATCTTGAAGTGGCCGAGACTACAGCACTCAGAATTATTACTAGAATGAGGCATCCAAATAATGTTCTACATAATCCCCAAACCTCCTGCTATACTCTGAAACCAATATAGAGCCAATAAAAAACAGATTGGATAGATTGAATAGGAAATTCTTCAACAAACTTGAGGATCTTGATGATGTACTAGAGCAATTCCATGACGACAGAAATAGGAAAGTATTCAGAAAGCACCCAACACAGTCTCTACTAAATAAACTCAAACACTTATAGAAATTTTTTGTTTTGATTTTTTTTCATATAGAATTTGATGAATTGTATTTTTATATTCGATCTTATAATGCAAAATGTAATATTGATTTGTAAAAGGCTGAAGGACCTCAGGTCGACGGCCAATTGCACTTGCAATAAAGCACTGTTATATATATATATATATATATATATATATATATATATATATATAATGAAAATAGAAATGATTTCGCCGTTCTTTCAATTTATGATTAAATTATTTCGGGTACTCGGCTAGGTGGGTAGATTGAAGTAACCAATCGTCAATCAATACATCTATATTTCGGACCAAATCCGGTCCTTCATCAGGATGCTACAATGGAACATATAAAAAGGAAATATCTATGGGATTAACTGAATAAGCTTACATTTGACTAGGTTATAAAAGATAACGATATCCAAAAGCAGAAGACATAAATTAGACAGTGAAATTAATAACTTAACGAAAAGAACTTTTCTGGAAATGTGTTATATAAAGAAAATGTTAATAATATCAATAAGAAAACTGATATTGATGGATTAAGTAGTATTTATAGTTATATACTTTCCATGGAAATGCTTCAAGTCCGACCAAATACTTTTAATGAGTCTATTACTTGATCCATGTTGGTTTTGGTTTTCTTCTTCTTTTTTATATTAATTTTATGATTCAACATCAAAATTGACGTCAGTAATTTCACTGTCTAATTTATGTCTTCTGCTTTTGGATATCGTTATCTTTTATAACCTAGTCAAATGTAAGCTTATTCAGTTAATCCCATAGATATTTCCTTTTTATATGTTCCATTGTAGCATCCTGATGAAGGACCGCATTTGGTCCGAAATATAGATGTATTGATTGACGATTGGTTACTTCAATCTACCCACCTAGCCGAGTACCCGAAATAATTTAATCATATATATATATATATATATATATATATATATATATATATATTATATTCTATAGAGCAAAACAACTCTATGCGACACCGCCGGCGTTAGCTGGAACTGAGCCCGAAACGAGTATCGTTTTGACAGTACATGAAAGCTGGGTTTATTTGTTTATTTTCACGTTTTTATTGCGATAAAAAGATGAGCCTGAGGAAAAAACCGTGAAAAAAACTAATTGTTGTGTTTATGGATGTAATTCTAAAAAATGTAGGAATCCTGAAGCCCACTTTCGTGGTAAAAATCAAAATGTTTTCTTTACCGGACAACAGCCTAGAAATCGTAGAGGAAATTAATAGGCGTAAATCCTGGGAGCATGTTTTGATAATGGAAAAAACTGTATCTAAATATTAGAGTATGCTCACATCATTTCCGACCAGAATATTATAGGATGAAAACAGGCAAGAGTGGACACTGATGTCAATTGAAAAACAAATCTTAATATGTTTTGAATTATTTCAGAAACTCTCATATTTCTGCTACTGGAGAAGAAAGCTGTACCTTCACGAAACCTACCAAAAAAAGCAGTTCAAGTCAAGACATTTTAAATTTTTGTTCAGATCGTTCTTGTACAGGGTGATTCATTTATCTTGGTAACCCCAATTTTCTCGAAAAACGCCCGAATATTTTTTCATTCTGTGAATGGCGTTTTGAACAAGTCAATGTCGACTTGAGATGCGCATAAAAATCTGCGGAATAAATAAAGACGCCAGGCGTCGCGGCGCTATCAAAAATTTTTTCTCCAGGGACATACCATTTTTATTATGTCATTTGAAAGATAATTTTATTTTGAACTTTTTTTTCGAATACAATTTTTATCCATTTTTTACCGTCAGCGATCTGCAGCGTGTTTTATGTTGATTCTATTCCATTTATTTTTTTCTGTATTGTGGTAGTATGGCTTGATTTGGAGACATAGATATGATTTTATGCCTTGAATTCAAGGAGGCAAGTTTTCTAAACAATCTGTCTCTTTAAATAAGATCAAATATGTGAATACAGCAAGATAGGGCTCCATGTCACAACGCTGCCATTGTGAAGAGATATTGAGATTAAGAATTCGAAAATGAATGGAACCTTATTTTTTGTCCAAAGTGACTTATGATGAAATAGGGAGATGATTTAACTTGTGTATGGATCATTATGATCAAATTTAGGTCATCTGACCTAAATTTGATTATGTTCCGTAAAATGACAGAGGCTCTGTAACTATTTTTCCATTATTTTATTCATTAAATATTTTATCTTATAATAATAAAAATTTTTTTTAATAACAAACGGAAAATTTCGAATCATATGTTCTATATACCGGCCATTATGATCCATACATAAGTTATTTCATTACTTTGGTCAAAATATAAGGGTCCACTTGGGCACATGCGTTTCTTATCTTCAATTTCAAATAGTCCAAGTTATTAGAATCAGTTTCGTATACCATATATTCAAGGGGACCCCTCAGAAAGTAACCCATGGGCGTTAGGTCTGGCGATTGGTTTCAATCCATTTTGTTCCGAATTCTTGAACTAAATATATCTTGACAATGGCAGCGTGGTGGCATGAAGCCCCATCTTACTGTAGCCACATATTTCATCTTATTTGAAGGAGCACATTGACCAGAAAACTAGCCTTCTTGAATTCGAATCACAAAATCACATCTATGTCTCTAAATAAAAGCATACTACCACAATACAGAAAAAAATAAATGGAATAGAATCAATATTAAAACACGCTGCAGATCGCTAACGGTTAGAAATCGATAAAAATTGTATTCGAAAAAAAAATTCTGAATGAAATTGTCTTTCGAATGACATGATAAAAAAGGTATGTCCCTGGAGAAAAAATTTTTGATAGCGCCGCGACGCCTGGCGTCTTTATTTATTCCGCAGATTTTTATGCGCATCTCAAGTCGACATTGACGTGTTCAAAACGCCATTCACAGAATGAAAAAATATTCGGACGTTTTCGAAAAGTTGGGGTTACCAAGATAAATGAATCACCCTGTACAATAATTTTCATTCTTATGGAAATAAATTACTTTGAGTCTACTTGATATTTTTGAATATATAGAAGTCTCAACAATTCAAAGAGCCTAGTTGAAAGTGCTGAATGCAAGTCATATGAAAATGTGCAATAAAACTAGGGACCTTGTGTTTGAGTGATTCTCTCGATTGTTGCAAAATTGAACTTATGTTCAGCAATGATCAAATATACATGTGGAATTTCAACAAAATTTCGAGAATTGGCAGTTTTAAACAATATATTATACATATATGTATCAATTTAATATTAAAAATTGCTTGATAGTCATGAAGTTCATTTAGCTGCGGAAAAGGTGCAATCAATCGATAGATAAGTTGAATAATTTTATTTTATTATAACTGAAGCCTAAAACACAAGTGAGATGCAATAAATGAATGATACATTAAAATCTAGCGTAATGAATCTTCTACATTATTAATCGATGATTACGTCATGTTCTGCATACATACAGTTCTTAGAAGAATGTCCATTTTTATTCAAAATTTATCACCCATTTCCATTTCATAGATTTCTTTCCTTCCTAAACAGAAAAAAAATTAGTGGCTTCTATTAAATGAATATGTTGTTCATGCTGATGTTCAATTACATTACAATCATGCATGTTTTCATGTCCTGTTGGGTCTCAAACTAATTTCATCCTTCTCTTAGTTTTCTTCAAATATGGATAATTCTAATATTTTCTGTTTTGTACAGTTCATTGTTATGGAAAACAAAAAGAAAAACAGCAGAGACCAAACTTAACATTGAATTTTACCTTCAAAATAAGTAGAATTGTCAAGATATTTTGTAGTAAGTACAACCTTGTAGAGTAGAAGGGCTAAAATATGCTTGCAAATTCCAGACAATCTTGCTTGCTTTCTGTATATAATCTTGTCAACCTTCACACCATCATTTTTATAAGAAATCATTTACTCAATATGATGGGGTTGTCCTTGTAGAATTCCAATGTTTTGAAATAATTTTTTCCCACATAGAATCGAATGAGCATGTAAATATTGGAAAATTTCCTCTAATTTGAGGAACCTTTGGTAAACATCTCACTAGATGATCTGAAAAGAATTCAAAATTGAATAGTGCTCACCTCAATATTTTACATAAAATATAACAAAAAGCACAATATTACCTATACTTGCACTTACAATATAATCCACAGAATCCACAATTAAGGAAACAACTTCGATTATTGATAGCCAATAAACGTTTAACTAAAAAATCCCATAAATACAAATAGAAATCTAATGTAAACACGAAACAATACTCGTTTCGGTAAACAGCTAATTGGCGAATGCAGCGACACCATCGGTAACTATTTGTCTAATAGAGCCATATTCGTGAACAACCCTGTATATACAAGAATTACTCGTGTAAATATATTATTAATACCCGCGGCTGGCTCGCGTAATATTTCAATTTAAAACGGTACTGCAACCCCACATTCATAACCTCGCATCGAAGGAGAGATAGGCACGTGATTACGTGATAAAGCTATCTCGCGTAGATTCAATAATTTCTTGCTCGAATTCGCATTCATTCAAGCTGCGGTAACTTTTGAAGTATCCATTTATTTATTTTATTTATTTATTTATTCTTTCTTGTACTCACTGAAAGAGCAAAAACAAACTAAGATAGAGAGAAAAAGAGTAAACATTCAGAAATAAAAAAGAGATATAAAACAGAATACTGAATATATCAAATTATGGTGATCAATCCATCAAACATGATTTCAACATATTCTTGGCCGACAAAAACTGACACATTGAAAATATCAATCTCCTCATTCAGCTCATTGCAGAGCCCCAACATCCTAGAAATGGGCGAGTTCTCTGAAAGATTTGTTTTTCTAAACGGTAAATAAAATAAATCCGTACTTCGCAATCCCAAGTTATTAGTTTTAAAAGGTATGCACTGAAGGATGCTAGGGACCAGCAAGCAGCCGTTAACAATCTTATGAAGCATTAGAAAATCTGAAATTAATCTACAATTCTCCAAAGTGAGCATTCTGAAAAATCTTCTCATGTGAGAATAATCGTGATTCACAATTATAATACCATTTTTGAAAGCCATAAGACGCATAAATTCATTCTGACCCTCCGCAATATAACATTTATATTGTGGGTGCCAAATTGCAGCGGCAAAACTTAAACGACTATGAATAAAGGAAAAATATAATTATAAAAGGGCGGAATTACTGTTGAATACTCGACAATTTCTGATAGTGTAGACGAGCATCTTATTGGCTGCATTTACAATATTATCGACAGGATGGGAAAACAACAGTTTGGTGTCAAAAACTACCCCTAAATCGCGTATTGTATCAACCTCCTTCAGTACAACATCATCTATTACATAGTGTACTTTGAATAATGTGATATTACGACTGAATGTAATTTTGTGACACTTTTCATAGTTTAGATGCAGAGAGTTCTTAATGCTATAAGCCAAAAGTCGATCAAGGTCAGACTGAAAATTAGCGACAGCATCCGGACCATCAACCTTCATATATACTTACAAGTCATCAGCGTAAAGTAAATACCTGGCATGACTAAAACAATCTCCAATATCATTTATATATATATATATATATATATATATATATATATAATATATATATATATATATATATATTATATATATATATATATATATATATATATAATGATTAAAAGAGGTCCCAGATGGGAATCCTGCGGTACTCCTGAAGTATTGGAGAACACGTTCGAAGTAAAGCCGTTAACATACTGCGATCTACCCCTAACATAAGACCCAAGCCAGGTCAACAAACGACCACAAACCCCAACCTCAGCAAGCTTTCTCATCAAAATATTGTGGTCAATTTTGTCAAAGGCTTTCCGAAAATCTGTGTAGACTACATCGACCTGTTTTCGGGATTCTAAACCCTCTTGTAAATATTCGATGTAACACAACAAATTTGTTTCGATACTTCTACCCCTAAAAAACCATGTTGCTGCTCAATAATAGTGTTTCTGACATGATTGATTATGTATTTACAAATTAAAGATTCAAACAATTTAGGAAGAGCTGAGAGGATGCTTAATGGGCGGTAATTTTGAATCAAATCTTTTTGGCCACTTTTGAGAACTGGCGTAACAGATGAAATTTTCCATTCACAGGGAAATGTCGAACTAGCAAGGGACTTATTGAAGAGGATGTATAGTGGTTCAACCAAACTTTCTGCACAGCTCTTCAAAAATACAGGAGGAAGACGGTCCGGTCCTAAGCCTTTTGATATACTGATAACATTAAGTGCTTGACAAATTTCCAAATAAATACTATTATATTTGTTGTCGATATGACTTAGTTCCTTGTCGACGACCGATCCGGGCTCAAAAACGCTTTCGAAATATTCTCCGAAAAGAAAAGATTTGCAATTTCCGAACCTGAATTTCATGGTGTTAGGAATTATTTTCCCCCGTTTTTGTGTGATATATATTTGAAGAATCCTCTCGCGTCTTTAGATATTTCGAGTTCAATTTTTTTCTGATAATTTTTTAAATCTCTCTGGATCATCTTCTTAGAGCTGGATCTTAACGCTTTAAACAATTCAAAGTCAGAATTATTTCGATATACCTTCCACCTATTATGAAATTTCATCTTGAGCTTAATTACTCTTATAGTTTCGCAAGAAAAGTAATTGGGAAATTTTTTGTCTACTTTTTGAGCACTAAAAAAATTGTCGTGGACCATGTTTCTCTATCTCTTATAGTTCACCCAGCTTCGGCCGTAAAAGCCTGAAAAAAGCTTGTTGATCACCGACTTTTTCATGAAAACTCGATATTTTTTTTTTTTTTAATTTGAGGGATGTTGGCTTGCCTTTACAGCATTAGCCATCTGATTTATTACCTTTCCGCCTTACATCACCACCGGAAACAATCCAACCAAGTAACCTGATCAATCAAATCGTCAAAACAAAGGAAAGACAGGGACACAGTTACGCAGTGGGGCTCATCAAAGCGTTTTTCTCTTCATAGACAAACTGAGTCAAGCCTCGGATAGACAGGTTAACCACACAGGGAACAACAAGGGTACACTCACAACCTCCAACCTACCAAAACCATCCACTATTTTTCAAATTTCCTTCAAATTATCTACTCTCATTCACTTCACACTTGAGAGTCGTGATTTACGTATGTAAAAATATAGTTCAAAACTATAGGTCTGATAAATTCCCGTTATGTTATACACTCTTTTGAACAGATCCAATCTATCGTCATCGTTAATTCTGCATTCCATGATATAGGTACTCCGGCGATATCGAATGTCCGCTCACAGCCTGTATATCACTCTTATAAAATCTCTGTCGTTGATGTTGATGTCGTTTGTTTCTGTATATTGGGATAAGCCTTTAAACCAGTTATTTTTTGGAGGGGAGTTTTCAATAGATTTGTAATGATGACCAGTAGAACTTCGACAAAAACTAGTCTCATTTCTTCGTGATAAAGGAATGAACCCTACATGAAAACCTCCCAAAATAAATTCTCTACATTATAGTGAAAGTTTCATCAAAATCGGTCATCTGGTTCCTGAGTCCATAGAGGACAAACAAACACACCAACACACGGACATTCACATTTATAATATTATATAGTATAGATTATAGATGTACTACTGAGTCAACACAACAACAAAAATCAATACCCAATCTTTATTCTGAGATTGGGTATTCCGACGATGGTTTTGACTTCATAAGGCTTATAAGAGCTACGTTGAAAATTGCGTCAATAATCACCGAAACATCTATTTCTCATTTCATATCAAGAATAAATATGTATATAACTAATGACTACTCACTTCACAAAATTTGCCTTTATGGGACCCAGCCACTATTTTCCCGAATGATCCTTTGGCGTGAACTAGCTTTTTACCATTATTGTCAAATAATTCTTCAGTTTGGATATCTATAATTTTCTGTGCCCCTAAGCCTAGGCCTTTAGGTCTTAGATCAGGTTCACGAGGTTTGACAAATCTGCGAAAAAGTTCACGGTGAAAATTATTATCTTATAATATAACTGAACAATTACTTATAAGGATTTTTTCCAATTGATTGTCCTTCTTTCCATCCCATTCCTCGCAAACAGGCTAAACAAAATCTCCAATGGGAACGTTTTCATAATCATCCATAGATGGTTCTATACCATCTTGAATTGGTTTATTTTCCTCAATGGGCAATACATGTATTTTGGTGGTATCTTTATTGTGTTCCAATTTTTCTCGAGCCTCTACAAGAGAACAAATTTATAGAAAATTTTCATTGATAAATTAACAATGTTAATAATTTATGACAATCTTTATACTGTTATTCAACATTTTGTACCAAAACATTGCCTATCTTATTTTGAATCAACTGTGTTGATTAAGAATAGAATTTTGTCGATGATAAAACCTTTCTGTGCCGATGATAAACAATAAGTATGTCCAAACAAGGATTGGATAGAAGTAAAAGAGAATTTTTTCCATGTTATCAGCTTTGGACGGACACATCTTACTTAATATGCATTTTGAATAAGAGTGAAACAATAAAATGAAATACAAAAAAAAAATTATCGAGATTATTTTCATCCTCAGGATATATGTGTAAGGTTAAGATGAAGCATGGAACCCATTAAAAATTTTTTGAACAAAAAGGACAATATGAAATTTGCAGGTAAGTAAAATTGCGCAAAATGGAATATACAATTTTTTGTTGATAATATACGTCCGGTTGAACCGGAAATACCCTCACCTTTTTATATTATATGGTATATCTTTGCAGATGTTGAAAGAGCTTGGTACTTCGAATTCGTACATACTTTGTCTAGTGTGAAAAATCTGTATACACAAGGAATTATCGCAAGTTAGTCAACTTCTTTTGGGTTTTTTACATTACCGTAAAATATATAAACAAATTGTTGTGGTCTGTATAAACAGTGAGTAATGAACGAGTAAGATCTAGCGGTAACTGTTACCCAAGTGTCAAATTCGAATTTACGTACAATTCAATTGTATCTACTGAAATATTTTCTGGGATGTCTCTGCATATTCCTGAAGGTTTTATTTAGGTTTTCTCTCCCAGTCTCTGACATAAAAAACAATTAGAAAAAAATTTTAAATAATAGAAGAAAGGCTCAAGTTTCACGCAGGGCACCCTTCTGCCCTGGGGTCATGAAATTGACCCCAGGCGGATGAACCGATAAAATGGTCAACGGCTTGAAGATACAGAAGGCAATGGGAAACCACTGTATTAAAGATCCTCAGATTTTCCAGGAAAATCACCATGACGTCGACTCTGCAATTGTTACTAATCATGGGATTAGGATACCAAGATTCGGAAGTAGAGGAGAAACATATTTATATCATGAGGTCTCTCAGGTCGTCAACATGCGAAAACCTCATGAGAGAAATCAACAGATAAGACCTCATCTGAAGGTGGGGACATGGAATGTTCGAACGCTTTGTGATGCGGGAAGACTGAAAAACTTACTGTTGGAGTAGCAGAGAATAGACATGCAAATACTGGGAGTATGCGAGATAAGATGGCTGGACCCAACCACCTTTGACTCAGGAGATTATACAATTTACTTCAGGAACGAGAGACGCATCTCACAGAAACGGAGTGGTTATAATACTAAATAAACACCTCAGTAGATCAGTACGAAATTCTGTGTCCTTGTCCGACAGAGTAATGCTACTGCAGCTGGTGATGATACCTGTAAATATGAACTGTATTCAGATCTATGCCCCTACTGCTGATCATGATGACGACGAGGCCGAATAGTTTTATCAGCAAATTAAAGACATAATGAAGGCGACAAAAAAAAACACGAAATTACTGTGATTATAGGAGACTGGAATGCAAAAGTGGACAGAGAATCAACAGAAGATGTCACCGGACAGTACGGTCTAGGAGTGCGCAACGACAGAGGAAGACGACATGTATAGTTCTGCCAGGAATAAGAATTCGTAATTACAAATACTTGGTCCTCCATATAGAAGACTTTACACATGGACGTCTCCACGAAATACACAGAACATCGTGAGAAATCAGATCGACTTAATCTTGATTAAGCGACGATTCCCAACTGTAATAAGGCAACGAGAATATATCCTGGGGCTGACGTGCATTCTGACAAAACTTAATTGTTATGCTCAACACTAAACGTCAAACTCAAGAGGAGGAAGCAAACAATGAAAACATCCACATATACTTAAGGACCTGAAACCATTAAAGAACTATCCTAGGAAATAAATGGAAATATACATGTTATATTTCAGGAGATGTTCTCACTGGACTGAACACACTCAGGCAGTTCAGTCCAGTGAGAACATCTCCTGAAATATAACTCCTGAAGATGCCAGACACTCGAACTGGCGAAACGTCGAGAACTAATCTACGACGACGGCCTAAATGCTCGAAAGAACATGTCACACCAAACTGAAAGTCAGTGGAATAAACAATATAATCCGCAAACTGACAAGCTCCAATTGGGGAGCCCAACCAGGGTTCTTAGAACCTCGGCACTAGCTCTATGTCACTCCGGTGCCGAGTATGCATACCCGGTTTGGTATAGCTCAGCACACGCAAAACAAGTTGATATTACCCGCATTTCACAAGATATGCTTATACAGGGTGGCCATTTGAAAACGAAATAGACGAGATTACAGACGAAGTAAATTTTTTCGATAGAAATGCTCGGACAGGTCGATTTCTGTTTCGAGGGGGACAACTTAAGATGTAGGTTACGGACGCATAGCGCTTCAACCCTTGCTACTACAACCCTCACCCCAATTTTTTAATAGGGAAGATGGGGTGAGTGATACCTCATTTGAAAGGTATTTTTATACTGTTTTTTCATTTTATGCATTAGTTCTCGAAATATTCATAACTAAGCATTTGAAAATGAAGTGGTGTTTTCATGGCACTTGTAGTGTTTTTTTGTGAAAAATCGACATTTTGAGCTTCAAAACAACCATGACTGTGGCTTCCTTCCTCCAATCCACTGACATAGAAATCTTTAATCAAGATGTCGAACAAACAAAGCATATTGCGAAGAAGCTCAATCTTGCTGAAACTCAATCTAAATTATCTTCGATATAATTTGCAGTATTTCCAATAACATGCGGTAACACTTGATCGATAGAAATCTCCAAAAAGTCCAAATACGTACATATCTCTAATCAGATTACCAGGTAAGAAAATCAAATCATTAATGATGCCACAGAAATATTCCAGTCCCAATTCGAGAAACGATTTCCGACTTAATTATGAAGTGTTTTCTCAGTTGGCTTCAATAATGTTTTCATTTTGTTGATTATTGAATTCATATCTTTTTCAAAAAATAAATCTGTTTCATATCAACTATGTCCTTGGTCATTGAAGATATATTATTCCAATAACTCACTAGTGACGCACCTTTTTTTTAATTCATTAATCATTGTTGTTATGATACAGATTTTATGGATTTGACGCAACGTACGACATGGAATCAGATAATACAAAATAACTCAAGAATTATTAATCTTAGGAGTATTGATAGAACATCATCATTTTTCTTCACAAAATCCAACGCAATCATAAAAAAAATAGGGTTCTAATTTGAAAAACGAAAGTTATGGGCCAATCTTGATCCCAATTTTTGACCAAACATTTATAACACCTGTGACGAGTTTTTCTAAGATCTAAATATGTAGAATATTTCCACTGTCTTCGACTACAAAAACATGAAAACGGTTTGTGCTTAGGATATCGAGATTAGAAATAGCAAACATTATACCGAATACTCTTATCTACCTTTTTTGTTTAGTTTTTCTTTGATATTTCGGAAAGTATTTTGACGAATGCAACGATTTGAGTACGAATGTATTCAAGTGTGTGTCACTAGTGGAATAATTTATCTTCTATGACCAAGGTCCTAGTTGATATGAAACAGATTTAATGAATTTGACGCTACGTACGACATAAAATCATAAAATCCTAAATAACTCAAGAATTATCAATTTTAGGAGCATTAACATGTCAGAACATTATCATCATTTTTCTTCATACAATCCAACGCAATCATAAAAAAATAGGGTTCTAATTTGAAAAACGAAAGTTATGGGCCAATCTTGATTCCAATTTTTGACCCAACATTTGGAACACCCTGTGATGAGTTTTTCAAAATTCAAAAAATGTACAATATTTCCACAGTCTTTGACTTCAAAAATGTGAAAACGGTTTGTGCTTAAGGTATCTAGATTAGGAATAACAAACATAATACCGAATACTCTTTTCTCTCTTTTTCTTCAGGTTTTTCTCGATATTTTGGAAAGTATTTCGACGAATGCAAGGATTTGAGTACGAATGTATTCAGAATTGCATATTCTGTCAAATACGAAAACAAAAAAACAGAAAAAAAAATTTTGAAAATTTTTTTTTCGCTCCCTGTATAACTGAAAGTGGTCAGGCTCCAAGAATATTTTAGCTCGGTAGATAATGTCAAACAATATCATAATCCCAATTTTCAGATTTCAAATAAGTCTAATTCTCCAGAAACGCCTAATAGGCCGTCGAACTTGGTACACCCTGTATATATATACCGGGTGACACAGACTCATGGTACACCCCCAGAAACTCCCTTGTTTCTGTAGCTATATTTCTGAAATTTTGAACATTGAATATACTCACTATAGGGCACTTTTTGACATATTCAGAAAAAAAATCTAACTGCTGGTTTTTCCGGAAATCACATCAACTTTCGATTTTCAAATGGGACACCCGGTATATTATTACATTTTTGAAATCTCTATAATTTTCTCAATCTAATGATACCTCAAAGTTGATATTTCATTCGTCAGAACGCCCATTTTATTTTTCGATCTAGAGAGCCTTGAACTCCCTAAAATTATTCCAAATAATCAAAATAATGTTACACTATAGTAATTTCGATTTAAAAAGTATCGTGGTTCGAAATACGTGCCAAAAGAGTAAACCAAAACCTTTTTTCACTCGAAACTCCGTTTTGTCAAATGGTAGCATAATGGTACTCTGACGTCATTCGAAAGTACCATCGGTGGGGTATCCATCCATATCAACTATTTTTCTGTATAACCAATACGAACACGATAATGGAGTTTGGGCAAGTTTAAGTATCTTCTCAGTTCAATCCAAAGTTGATGTCATTTCCGGAAAAACCGAAAATCCGAGAATTGGATTTTTTTCAAAATATGTAAAAAAGTGCCCTATAGTGAGTAAATTCAATGTTCCAAATTTCAGAAATATAGCTTCAGAAACAAGGGAGTTTCTGGAGGTGTACCAATATTGTGTGTCACCCTGTATATATATATATATATATATATATATATATATATATCGGTTGTAACCCAAATAGACCTACCGTTCCGTATAAAGAACACCTACCTAAAAGTTCTATTCATGCTCAAAATAAATAAACAAAGAAGGCGTCAATATAAACACATAAATTAATGCTTTCTTCAACACTGAATATAACCTACAAAGTGCTTCAGTATTCAAATTCACTTTAAAGCCATGTTAACTTCATAAATATATCAATTGTTGCAATACCTCTTTTTTTCCGGTGGTGTATTTTTTCATATGTATTTATTTCATCGCTTTTGCGAATAAAATAATTATATCTATGGCCGGATGAATAATATTAGAGGCGAATTCATCTTCTCCATGATTTCAAATCCTGGTTTTTGCTACGTAAATGAAGGCGTTCTTTTAACGGAACGGTAGGATTATCACCTACTATATTACCTGAATATATTGTTATAACTATTGAAAAATAAACTGACTCTGCATGAGATACTACATCATGCAGATAATCTGGATATGATTTCAGAACCACCTGATAGCAAAATTTACTTTTGCACATAATTCAATAGTTTTCTGTAAGTGAAATAACAATAATGTTGCTTATGCGCCTACTAATTTCTTATTCGTATTTCCATGCAACAAACAAAGTAATAATATATTCACCTTGAGAAAAAAAATATCATTGACCAACTAAAACTCATGCAACATTAGAATATATGGGGGGTTGACTGATCCCGTAAAAACATGAGTTAGAATCGTATTTCGACAAGGACAAAAATTGTATTTCCCACTTCTTGCACACTGCTTTGACATGGTTGTTCAGAACGCAGCTGATTCGCAGAAATGGTAACAAACTAGACTAGCTATCATCGCAACAAGATTGCTGGAAACTAATAGAAAAACAACAAAAAGAGGACCATCTAAGCAATCAAAGAGTTTACACCAATCTTCAAGATAGGTCAGAGTGGACCACCTGATTGTTTACCAGAATAAAATTGTGAAGTGTGGCATAAAAACTAATATTTTATAAGTATTAAATATAAAATAGCATAACATCTGAAAAATTGCTTCTATAATTACGACATATTATGATTCAATGTTCATTTTTCATAGAATGAATTTTAGTCGCTCAAAAACCTACCGTTCCTTTAAAAGAACACCACAAATTTTAACTTTTCTCGAAAAATAAGTACACATCAAGATGAAAAATATGAAAAGGCCCCATTTAAACCATAATCTGACACAATTATCATTGAAATGAAAGAAAAAAAATTTCAGGTCAATTTGGGTTAAAACGTCTTTCGTCGTTGTCCGATGCCCAACTTTCACTCTCTCCTGTTATTCCATCGGTCTTCTCTCAGACCTCTGGCACTCATGGCTTTTATTATGCCCTCTTTCCAAGTTCTCTTTGGTCTTCCTCGCTTTGTTCGATATGGTGGTATCCACTTCATTGAGATCTTAGGCAGCCGATTTTCCTATATCCTTTGAACATGTCCATACCCTATCAGCTGTTTTTGCTCTATGTCTGTATTATATGAATGTTTATACAGAAAATGGACCAAACATTCTCAAATCCGGAGTTCGGAACTGATGAAATTCCTATAGAACTAATAAAAGTATTGGATAACGAAAGCTTATCTGTTCTAACGCCATTCTTCAACCAAGCCTACCCGACCGGGAAACTTCCCAATGACTGGCAGAAATCGATTTTCATCATCCTGCCCAAAACCAACAAGGCTAATAAGTGTAATGACTTCCGATTGATCAGCCTTATGAGTCATACTTTAAAAATCCTCTTAAAGGTACTCCTCAAAAGAATATATTCTAAATGTGAACACTATATTGGGAAGGAATGATTCAGATTCCGTAGCGAACTTGGAACAAGCGAAGCTCTCTGAATGAGAACAAAATTACAAAAGAGATCTAAGTTTCGAAAAAACATATATACAGGCTGTACCAAGTTCGACGGCCTATTAGACTTTTCTGGAGAACTGGACCTATTTTAAATCTGAAAATTGGGACTTAGATATTGTTCGGCATTATCTATTGAGATAAAATATTATTGAAGACTGGCCACATTCAGTTATACTGAAAATGAAAACAAATTTTCAAGAAAAAAATTTTTCTGATATTTCGTTTCTAATTTTGATAGAGTATTCAATTCTAAATACATTATTTTTTGAATCGTTGCATTCTTCGGAATACTTTTCAAAATATCCAGAAAAAACTGAAGAAAAAGGGAGATTAGAGTATTCAGTATTATGGTTGGTATTCCTATTCTAATTATCTTAAGCACAAACCGTTTTTACATTTTTGAAGCAGACGACTGTAGAAATATTGTACAATTCTGAAATCTTGAAAAACTCATCACAGGTTGTTCAAAATGTTAGGTCAAAAATTGGGCTCAAAATTGGCGCATAACTTAAATTTTTTGAATTAGAACCTAATTTTTTTATGATTGCCTTTAATTCTGCGAAGAGAAATAATATTAGTGTTCTAATATGTTAATGCACCTACAGTGAATAATTCTTGAGTTTTTCAAGATTTTTTTATTTTATGTCGTATATAGAGTCAAATTAATAAAACCTGTTTCATATCAACAATGATCTATACTGCCGTGTTAATTGAAAAGGGCGTATCTGCAAAAAAGCACTTCTGAGATATTTGACTTTAAAGACAATTTTAATTGAATTAAAATGAAAGAGCAATACATGATATGGCATATCATGCATTGCTTTTTCATTTTAATTCAATTAAAATTGTTGATGGCATAAATGAAAGTCGTTAAAGTCAAATATCTCAAAAGTGCGTTTTTGCAGATACGCCCTTTTCAATTAACACGGCAGTATAGTCCCAGAAGATAAATGATTTCAATATTTCATGTGTGTGAAGTTGGCCCAGCACTTTTGGATTTTCGAAAAAATTTTTGTTGTGCTAAATTGTGCTAGGATTGTGCTGCTTTGAGCCGTGGAAATTTTCTCTTTAATTCCATGTGGTTTTTGAGAGATTTCAAATTGCCCAGAGTTTTTTGAAAAATTGGATTTCAATGACTGGAAAAAGTTGTGCTATACATGAACTGAGTTGTGCCGTCTGAATTATTCTGAAACTCCCTCTAGTTTCCTGAAAAATCGAAATTTAAAAAAGGATCTCACAGCACTTTCATTTTTTTTTTCACAAATGAATGGAAAAATTTGAGGTGCATTTGTGCATTTTTGGGCCGTGAATATTTTCACGGAAATTCTTCAGATTTCCTGGAAAACTAATTGATTAAAAAATCCAAAAAATTTGAAAAAAGTCAGTCCAGTACTTTGGTTTTTTTTTTGACGAAAATTGTTTTATATGATTGTGCCGCAAATGTGCCAGTCAGATTTTCAGAAAAAATCCAGTTTGTTCCTCAAATGGAGAAAATAAGAATAATCAGTAGAATGTGGGAAAATTAGTGAATTTAGCAACAGTGGATTGAAGGCCCAACAGTGACAACTTGCGATTTTGTTGCCAGATTGTGCATTGTATCCTAGAATCCTTGAAATCGTAACGAAGATGACATTATATTCACTTTTAAAAAAAGGGAGTTACAATTCACTTCACCTACCTAATTTGATTATTGATGCTTTTCAAATTTTTTTCAAGTATTGAATTTAATTATTTGGTGAATAACATTTTGGTAATACCATAATTCATTAACTATATGATTACTTGTGACATGTTCTTTCGAGCATTTAGGCCGTCGTCGTAGATTAGTTCTACGACGACGGCCTAAATGCTCGAAAGAACATGTCACATTGAACGATGGCCGCGAAAGCCTCAACCAATTCATTATATGATTACTTATATATTGAATCATATTAATTGAAAGTATAATTGTATGGTCGACTGGAACAACGTTGGATGTGTATCATCACTTGAGGATTCTGCATGATTACTAAAAAAATTTGAACACTTTCGATTACAAAATTCAATTAAGTGAATAAATTAGTGAAAACGATGCTTGCATAATCTAGCAACAAAATCGCTTCTTGGCATTACTGTTTATTAGACATTCAAGTTCCCTTGTCAATTCCACAGGATTACCAAAAGTAATAAATGTTGGGAAGATTACCCCTCAAGAGCTGTCTTGCAGCTAATTCCTCAATTGTCAATTCGGAATCTGGTCTCAAATCTTCATCCTTTGTTTCGGTTTTTATTTTTTTACTTCTTATACTTGCTTGTTCAATTTGACTGACTATGTTGTTACCAACTCCTTTGATAGGAATAACAAGTGGGGACTTTTCAACTTTTTCAATTGCACTAGAAAAATATATTACATTACTGATATACTGTTATATACTGACTAAAAATAAGAATTCTTTACTTCTTGACTTTGATTTCAGCACCTTCTAAACAATCTATTAGTTCCACAGATTCTTTTTCTCTTGAAGGATTTTGTATATTTGGTTTCTTGGAAAGCTTACTGAATCCAAATGATATTTTTTTACCATCAAAATTCATAGTTTTTCAAGTGATGATCAGATAATCAGACATAAACAGAATACACTCATGAATGTCAAATTGAGATAACCTATTTGTGTACAACTGTACAACTAACATCTAATACGCCGCATTAGTGATGACGTCACAAATTTCTGTTCTATGGTCTGGGTTCCAAACAAACTTCATTTACAGGGGATTTAGTGAGGGCGAATAATTCTTTTGCGTTTGTAGAATATCTGAAAGTATTTTTGACTTGAAGAAACTTGTTGTGTGAATCGAATCATCATCCCAATTAGATTAAAGTGAGTATATTTGTTAATTCATTGTTTAATTTCGAATAACACGAGGAAATCTACTCGGATAGAGGTTATGTTATTTCAAGCAGTTTATTTGTACTTAAATATTTTATGTAACTTTAATCGTTTTTCTATTTATTAGATGGCCGAAAAGAGAGTTATATCTATGACAACAATATTTTCATTTTTCGAAGGAAATATGAATCTTTTTCAAAGAGGCGAAAACTCCTACTGTAGTGGAAATGTAGTTCGAGTTATATACGACTCAGAGGTACAGCCAACTCTTCTTAAAGGAGAGGTGAAAGCAAGTATGAAAAACAGATGCTATTTAATTGAGGTAAGATGTTATTCAGATCAATTTGCACAAAATGAGTATTAATAATTACTTTCAATTTCTCCATGATTGATTGCATTTCATTCAAGTATTATTTATGTGAAATTTTTTTTATAGATATCTCTAGACGTAGAACATGGTATTGTTGCTGCATCATGCTCATGTCCTAGAGGTCAGGCAAAATGCCATCATATGGCAGCAGTATGTATTTTTGGCCATCACAACATCAGTGTGACTGACAAAGCATGTACATGAAATGCACCAAAAAGACAAGCAGAAGACAAATCAACTCCAAATATATAATATAATATAATAATAAATATATATAATAATTTATCTCAATATTTTCCAACAATCTATATAGAGCGTGAACATTTTTGAATGAAGGGATCCCCGTAAACAACTGGCACAAGTTATTATCCTTCTCAATAACTCTATAACTGAACGCTGTTTAGGCAGCATTTTCTAGTTCAGCAATCCGCTTCTTCAAAAAATAATTCTCCGTCTGAAGCAGGGTTCGAAAATATCATGATATTTATATAAATATCAAAATATCGGATATATATCGATATATATCCGATATATATCAACTTTCTGATATTTATTTTTACGAACAATTTTTCAAATTTTTTCTTTTAATAAGTCAATTAATCAAACGTAATTAGAAGTTAATTTACCAAATTTATTAAAAAAACTAATCAAGATTCTAAAAAACATAAAAAAACAAAAAAAAGTAAGTTGATAAATTTATAAAAAAGTTCGTTATCCGGATTATTAAAAATTTTTTGTGCATATGCAGTGGCCTCATCCCATTTCAATCTCAAATTGCTATTACATACTGCAAACTTCAGCTGTATACGTGAACGTGCTTTCTGTTCAAAAATTAAAAAAAAAACAAGAGCACAATGAATAGTGCAATGTGCAATGACGATTTTACGGCGAAGTTATAACATCACTATCTGGATTCCCGAAAATACGTTGCTTCTTCGATCGTACAAACGGTCGGTATACATTGGTGACATTGGTGTGCTCTTAAATTGCGATTGATTATGAAATTTTTACGCACAGTCGCAAATTTTGGTAAATTTATAAATATCCTTGATATATATCAATCCTTATAAATATCGATATATATCGTGATATATATCAGGATAAATATCGGCGATATATATCGGTCGAACCCTGGTCTGAAGTATTGCTATCGATGGAGATGTTGAGATGTCTGATGTCTGAATTTGATTTTTGCACTGTTCATCTGAAACTCTGTAAATGCCAGATTATTAGAACATGCTAGAAAAAAATATTTCAAATGCAAATATACCGTTCATCTGGATCCACCGATTCTGAAGTTACCGTGCAGGTAACCGTAACAGGTTTCCTCCTTCTTTCAGGAGAAGTGAAACGCATTCGTTTATTCGCATTGTGTGCGAATAATGTCAGTAGGTTTTCTTTTTTTCCATCAACAAAATGGCATGAACACAAGCGTGCATGTTCCCCTGCCTCTATATCCCGCCTGCAAAATCAAATGTAAAAATAAAGGGTTTCTTGTAAATGAATGAACCTACCTAACAAATTTCAACCGTTGACTTCGTAGCTTTGAATCCTTAGGAAACTTGAAAAATTTACACGATTCCTTTTCACTGTAATGTTTACAGTCAGGAGCCCAACACATGACCATCTGAAAAGAAAGTATGAAATTCGTCAATTAAATGAAAATTTTCACATCTGAAACGATACTATGAAAATGATGTATGAAGATACGGATTTTCATACAAAATTCATTGATAATTTCTATAAAGCCTTCGATTAATAATGTAAATAGACTAAAAATCCATATTTTGAGGTTAGGATACTATAATAAATATGAATTTTTTCGGCTTGTTATAAGTATAAATGAAATATTATTGGTATCAAGATATAGCACTTTGCAACAATTATTTGAATACTTACTTTGAACCTCTTAATTTGATCAACTTAATAAAATATAGATCACAATATGCTAAAACACCCACTAAAATCGCTTTGTTTGGAACCCAGACCATAGAACAGAAATTTGTGACGTCACACTAATGCGGCGTATTACAACTTCTATGTCCATAGACACAGAATATCTATCCATAGGATAGATTATAACCGATTTCAAGCGAATAACCAGTTATGACCGCGGTTATCTACGGTCCTGCCTGCGTTATCTACGGTTATAGCCTTCAGCGATATTCCTTGTAAAATGATTATAACCGACAATGACTGAAGTCGCTTGAATGCAGTTGGTCCTAGTTGGTAATTACCAATGAGGACCAGGTTATTCGCTTGAAATCGGTTATTGGGGCCGTTCCACTTGGCGATCACAACGATCAAAATGCTCCTTTAGGCGTTCCACTTAACGACCGCGGTCTTTGTGAGCGCGGCAAAATCATCGCTCACTCCAAGCTCAAATCGACCCACATATTTCGATGTTCTGTGAGATGCGTGAAAGTGAAAATGGACGTTCAGAATACAGTTTAGATATATATTTATTATAATATTTCTAACTGTTGTACACTTTAATTAAATTTATTGTTTAGTATGACTTCTACTTTTTTCAATATTGTCATTTCTGTTATGACAGCCCAAAACGCCCAATAATCCGTTCCACTTGAGTTAACATAATAGCGCTAGCAAGCAAGTGGAATGGGGAAAAGAGCCACAGATAAGTATAAGAAAAGAGCGGTCGTGAGCGTGAGCGTTGTGATCGCCAAGTGGAACGCCCCCGTACTGTGCCATAGATCGAATCATAGATATTAATATTTCAAACGCGTTCGACATCCGAGAGCCAGAAGCTCTATGAAGAAGACGCCTATTAAAAGACGTTTACAGCATTCCGTGAAACAAAAAGTTATCACAATAAAATTATCTGATGAACCCCTGTATGCAACAATAATTAAACCATGTCGTATTTCTGAAAGTAAAAAAACTTAGCTTTTCAATTTATTAAATGGTAAGGTCATAGATTACTATATTTTTTGTTCTGTGATTTTGATGTTTATGAAGAAGAAGAAGATTATTTGTGTTCTGTGATGGTAATTTGTCTTCTGTGTGCTGTTGATGTTTTTTTCAGCTCTTGTTGAATGTTGAATCATTATTATATTGATAGATTATTTTATTAAATTGATGATAAGTGTGCCATGTTTTGACGATAAATTAAAACTAAGTATGGGTTTTACTGCTATACTCGAAAGCATTGAATAACAATTGTGGTGTACCTTGTATCTCAGAGGTAACAGCTAACCATTTGAAGTGAAGTAGGTACTTTATTATCATTGTAACTATTTCAGCTTTCAGCGAAAATGAATTACAAAGATGAATATAAAGTAAAGTCCCCTTCTCCTACCAGCAGTATAGCTTCAAGCCTAAATTTTGTCTCAAGAAATTCTTCAATTCCTTTACCAGCTACGCAAAGAGACTGTGTATCAGCTGCTGCCAAAAGATATAAATATTTACGTAGAATATTCAAATTCAATCAAATGGATTTTGAGTTTGCTTTATGGCAAATGGTTTATCTTTTCATTGCACCTCAGAAAGTGTATAGAAATTTCCATTATAGAAAACAAACTAAATCACAATTTGCTAGGGACGATCCAGCATTCTTAGTCCTTTTTGCTGCATGCTTATGTATAACTTCAATAGGTTTCACCTTAATATTAAGATTAACTTTGTTGCAATTCATTAATTTTTTATTGTATGTTGTATTTTTTGACTGCATAGGGTTAGGCATCATAATTGCTACACTCTTCTGGTTCATTTTGAATAAATATTGCAGAGTTGATGAACAAGGAGAAGATGTTGAGTGGGGTTATTCGTTCGATGTTCATTTGAATGCATTTTTTCCTCCTTTAGTACTTCTCCATTTTTTTCAATTATTCTTTTACAATGGGTTGATAAGTCATGAATGGTTCATTTCTAGATTTTTAGGTAATACATTTTGGCTGGTTGCTGTATTATATTACATGTACATTACATTTTTAGGATACAGCTCTCTGTATCTTTTGAAAAGAACCCATCTGATTTTATCCCCGATACCAGTGTTTTTGTTTTTGTGGGTTTTGAGTTTGTTGGGAGGGTTCAACATAACTCATGAACTCATAACATTCTATAAAAGAAGAGTGCTGTAAAAAATTCTGATAATAATATTTCAAAATCTACAAATGTATGTATGTAAATGATAAAAAGTTGATTATTTGTTGGGTTTTTTCTGGTGGGTTTCACAAAACTGATTAATTGATCAAAGGTTGTCAAATGAATTCAATTTGCAATGGTTTGCAGGAATTGCAAATCAATTGATTTGATTTTGTCAGTTTTTTTTTTTTGAATAATTGAGATTGAGAAATCCCCCACTAATGAAATAATGTAATATAAAAGAGTAATATACATTTTAGTTGCAAAAATATTCTTTCATATCTCTGAGCCATTCACATTAAAACTTTAATTTATTCTGGAAAGTAGTTTTCTTTGTACCAAGTTTACAGGAATCCTACTTACCAAAATTCTCAGGAAAATAGTTATTAATGGTACTATAGTCTGTTCAAATATAAGAGATAGAGACATAAATAAATTCGGAGCATAAGAAGAAGGGGCTACGGGTTGTCCCTCCAGAGTCGAATCTAGGATAATTCGAGTTTCGACTCGATACTATTCTCCGAATGAAATACACACAACACCTCTACCTAAAATAAATATTTACTAATAACAAGTACGGCAAGGATGAAATCCAAATGAAATATTGAATAAATCGAAAATATCAGTATGTAAAACGTGAATATTCTCATTTAGTCGCAAGTACTGTAACGGCGGTACTCGCTATCTTTTACCTTGGGACTCTCTCGTCCAAAAGGTCCTTCGGGTTCCTGCTATTTTTTTCCTATTAAAAGGGGGAAATAACAAACCAGTCTAGGCAGCTACTAGTTGAAGAAGGGTTCGGTGTTGTCTAAGGTAGTAGCGACAACCAGTGATTCAAAAGACTGAGGTTTTATAATTTATTGAAACACAATGAGAATAATTTATGTTCAATATATATAGGTACGGTCAGACTGCCAGACTAAGTATTTCTAAAGCGAAAGTGAAGGAAAATAGCAATACATATATGAGACAATGACATGAAAAGTAAATATGATCAGGTGGACTTATTACGGTGACTTCGGAAGTTAATAAGATTATGAATAAGTTGGCTACCAGCATCAGAACCCAACGGTAGCGGGTAGGTACTCTTGCACGATCCCGGTGGAAGATAGACCTAAGTAGGTCTATCTTCGCATCCCTGAAGTTAGGGATGCAACCCTGCCTACGTAAGCCGTGGATCATCTCCCGAGACTATAGGGGGGAATCTATTGTCCTTTCCAGTATCCTATCTAAACCTATTCATTTCCAAAACACACTCCTCCACACCATCTTCCAACACGTCTTTAGCCAGCGTGGAAGATTAAGGCTAAAAACCTCTCAAACATGGTGAATTTTAAAAAGAACGGAAATGTACCTCAGGTGGGTAGCTCAGTAAATGACAAATCCCACACCTTGAAAAATGTCTGCCTCGAGGATTTTGAGGGAGGCAAAAATTCACTAATCAAATCTAAAATTGTCAAAGCAAACCACATAGCAACCCAAAGCAACATACAACGCGAGAACATTATCAACAGATGATAAAATAATAGAACTAGAAGAAGAACTTGAAAACAATGGGACGTGATAGGACTAAGCAAAGTTCGACGAATAGGTGAAAATCAACTAACCCTGAACTCCGGAAATGTTCTCTTTAACGCAGGAGAAGAAAAAGCTATGAGAGGAGTTGGGTTTTTAGTCCACAAGAAACACGTCAAACAAATCGTAGACACTAAAAAAATAAGCGAACGAGTCATATATATATAATTCTTCGGCTAAATACAAAATATTCGGTACAAATAATTCAGACCTACGCCCCAACAAGTGACGAGTCAGACAAAGAGGTTGAAAATTTCTACGAAGATATATCCACTTCCATACAGGAAGGAAAAATACGCTTCACTCTATTAATTGGTAACTTCAATGCCAAAATTGGAAGTAGAATGGATGAAGCCAAGACAGCCATGAGACAACATGGTTTAGGAGAAAGAAACGAAAGAGGAACTGCATTGATAGAATTGCTACATCATAATAATCTTTATGCGATGAACACCTTCTTTCAAAAGAATAACAACAAGAAATGGACATGGATGAACCCAGAGGGTAAAACTAAAAACGAAATAGAATTCATATGCAGGTTGCTGCATTGCTCCTGTTGAGGAGGGACATCGTCAGTGAAGTAGATGTACTGAATAAATTCTCGACAGGAAGCGATCATCGAATTGTAAGAGCAAGTCTCAAAATAGATATAAGGAAGGAAAGGACCAACATTATCCTAAATAAAAATTGCAAGAAATGGAACATTCCCAAAAACATATATGAGTATGAAGAACAACTGAAAAACTCTCTCAAGGTAGAAGATCACATGACAGTGGACGAAATATACGAAAATATTACAGCGAGTGTGAATGCAGCCATTGGTAATAACTGCCAAAGTCAGAACAAGCATCAAAAACTTAACCAAAGAACGAAGACACTAATGAAACAGAGAAGAGAAATGACAGATGAAACTACTGAAGAGTACCGAAACATCAATAAAGACATTACCAAAGAAATGAGGAAATATAGAAGAGAAAAAAACGCAGAAAACATTAAAAACATAATAGAAGAAAACAGGAGCCTGAAAGTCCTAAGACAAAGAAGCGAGATGTGGAAAAGGGACATACATAAGATAAAAAACAAAAATGGGGACATAATGACGAACAAAACAGACATAATAACAACTATCGAAACTTTTTACAGAGAACTTTATTCAACACTAAACAGGGAATTTAACACCAATATCCCCAAGGTGCTCAACGAAGGATTGAAAGACATTCCCGAAATAGATGAAGCAGAAATCATGGCAGCTCTCAAGAGCATGAAAAATAACAAAGCACCAGGAGAAGACGGTCTGGTAATAGAAATCATAAAAAATGGAGGACAAAACATCATTAAAGCCCTGAAGATCCTATTCAACAAATGTCTTCTCGAAGGGATAAATAACACCATCTCAGTGGGAAAACGCACAAATTATTATCTTACATAAAAAAGGGGATAACACAGATCTTGAAAATTAGACCGATCCGGTTATTAAGTCACATCTACAAGTTGTACACGAAGATTCTAACCACACGTTTAACAAATAAACTGGAATTTTTTCTTTCAAAAGAACAAACAGGATTCAGAACAAAATACGGAACAAACGACCACCTTCTCACAATTAAAGCTCTCATCGAGAAGAGCATAGAATACAATAAGCCGTTCGTGCTGATTCTCGTGGATTTCAAAAAGGCATTTGACACAATAGACCAACAGAGACTATTCGAAGCACTTGTTGAATGCCGCATAGACCATCGATACTCTACAGCTATAAGATATATATTTATACAAAACAGCAAATGTTAAATTAACCAACGAACATCTTACAAATAAATTTAAAATCGAGAGAGGACTGAGGCAAGGCGATGCGCTCTCCCCTAAACTGTACGTCACCTTGTTACAGAGTATGTTAAATAAAATAAACTGGGGCAACATGGGAGTTAATATTGATGGAGAGAAATTAAAACACCTCTGCTTCGCCGACGACATCGTCTTAATAACAGACAACATGCCAGAAGTACAAACAATGATACAAAACCATCATTAGGAGGCAGAAAGGGTAGGGCTACAAATCAATATTTCAAAAACTCAATTATGACTAATCTCATCCTGAGTGACTTCATATAACATATAACAAGTAGGCCTATATAAATACCTTGGACAAGTATTGGAAGGGACAATCAAACACATGAAATAAAGCGTAGAATAGGTTTAACATGGGCAGCCTACGGAAAATTAAGAACAGTTTTCCGATCCAGTCTTCCAACGTGTTTGAAAAGAAAAGTATTTAACCAGTGCGTTCTCCCGGTGTTAACATACGGCTCAGAAACATAAACAATGACCAAGAACAACATCCAGAAAATACAAGTCATGCAACGTAAGATGGAGAGATCAATGTTGCGGATAACCCTCCGCGATAGAATTCCAAATAGAACTATCAGACAAATAACAGGTGTAAGAGATGCTGTTGAGACCATTCTGCGAATGAAGTGGAATTGGGCCGGTCGTGTGGCAAGAGTGACCGATGGTCGATGGACAAAAAAAATATTGCAATGGAGACCAAGAATGGAAGCATACAAAAATAGAGGACGACCACCAGCCCGATGGAGTGACGACATAAGGAGACTCGGTGGAAACTGGATGCTGAAGGCGCAGGATCGGATCGAATGGCAAAATATGGGAGAGGCTTTTGTCCAGCAGTGGACAGTACACCTAGGCTTATGATGATAATGATGATGATGATCAAAACCCAATCAGGAGGTATTGAACAATGAACGGACCCAGTGTTTCTCTGCTTCGGACCCCTACTGAAGGTTTTGGATAATTCCCAGTCATCCACCTGAGGTGAGTGTACACTTCGTTTCAGATGTGTGGCTCAGGATCTCAGTCGGACGGCAAGATAAAAAGGGTTTCAGTATAAACGTGGGGCCGTTCCACTTGGCGATCACAACGATCAAAATGCTCCTTCAGCCGTTCCACTTAACTACCGCGGTCTTTGTGAGCGCGGCAAAATCATCGCTCACTCCTAGCTCAAATCGACCCACATATTTCGATGTTCTGTGACGACCTATCTCAATAGATGCGTGAAAGTGAAAATGGACGTTCAGAATACAGTTTAGATATATATTTATTATAATATTTCTAACTGTTGTACACTTTAATTGAATTTATTGTTTAGAATGACTTCTACTTTTTTCAATCTTGTCATTTCTTTCATGACAGCCCAAAACGCCCAATAATCCGTTCCACTTGAGTTAACATAATAGCGCTTGCAAGCAAGTGGAATGGGGAAAAGGGCGGTCGTGAGCGTGAGCGTTGTGATCGCCAAGTGGAACGCCCCCCGTGTAAACTCAGTTGCATTGAGACACCAGGTTCCAATAAATCGGGAGATGTCTCTTACCTCCGGGACCATAATTTCACTTCGGCGACCCAGTCAGGAGGTATCGGACCCAGTGTTTCTCTACTTCGGACCCCTACTGAAGGTTTTTGGATAATCCTCAGTCATCCACCTCATGTGAGTGTACACTCCGTTTCAGACGTGTGGCTCAGGATTCCAGTCGGACGGCAAGCAAAGGGCAATTGCATCGAAACACCAGATTCTAAGGGGCCGTTCCACTTGGCGATCACAACGATCAAAATGCTCCTTTAGCCGTTCCACTTAACGACCGCGGTCTTTGTGAGCGCGGCAAAATCATCGCTCACTCTAAGCTCAAATCGACCCACATATTTCGATGTTCTGTGACCAAAGGTATGTTCTGTGACGACCTATCTCAATAGATGCGTGAAAGTTTAGATATATGTATGTATTTCTAACTGTTGCAGGAAACCAACATCAACCAATCATTAATAAATGCACTAAAAAACTTGTCTGCTGACTCTAAATCACAGATCAAAACAGGTAAGAATCTGTCGCAGGAATTCACTGTGAATAAAGGATTGCGACAAGGATGTTGCATATCACCTACTTTGTTTAAAGTGTATATATCAAGAGCTCTGAGGAATTGGAAGAAAAAATGTGGGCCAATGGGAATAGAACTCAATAACAACTACTTGTATTCCCTCCAGTTCGCGGATGACCAGGTCATAGTTGCCAATGATAAGGACGATTTGGAGTATATGGCCAGGAAACTCCAGGAGGAATATGAAATTTGGGGACTAGAGATGAACACACAGAAGACTAAGTACCTCCCAATTGGAACAAAAAATTCGACGAACATCTTATTAGAAGGTAATAAGGAAGTAGGTGTGGTATCAGAGTATACATACCTCGGTATAAAGTTTGACTCAAGTGGAAACGACAACATAGAAATCAGACACAGAATAAATCAAGCAAAGAAGATCATAGGTTGCTTGAATAGCATACTTTGGAGTACATTCATTGGTAAGAAACGTAAGAACGCTGTACGAAGATATAGAAGCGAAACAACTGATCTGGTATGGACACTTACAGAGAATGGACGATCAGAGACTTCCAAAGAAAGTATTGGAGTGGATTCCCACACAACGCCGAAACAGAGGACGACCTAAGAAAACTTGGAATGAGGGTGTTATGAAAGCCATGAGTTCCAGGGATTTAAGAGAGGGACAATGGAATGACAGAACGGGGTGGCGAAACGGCATCGGACAACGTCGAACGACGTTTTGATCCCGATTATATATATATATATATATATATATATATGTACACTTCAATTAAATTTATTGTTCAGAATGACCTAACCCCTAACTTCTACTTTTTTCAATCTTGTCATTTCTTTCATGACAGCCCAAAACGCCCAATAATCCGTTCCACTTGAGTTAACATAGCAAGCAAGTGGAATGGGGAAAAGAGCGGTCGTGAGCGTGAGCGTTGTGATCGCCAAGTGGAACGCCCCCTAATAAAACGGGAGATGACTCTTACCTCCGGAACCACAATTTTACTTTCGCGGAACGGTAAACAAGAAAAATGGAAATGAAATCACGTTATTTCTGGCAATGAAAACCTAATATCGCCAATAATTACTCGAAAATCGCATCGAAAGTGTCACACTAAAGCCCTTCGTCCACGGAGCGACTGGTTTCTGATGAAACTGTTTCAATACTGTAGCAACAAACTAGTTGGATACTCATTTCTCGTACACGTAGCGACGCTAAAGATATTAGAAATATATCAGTATCTGATAATTTGTTATGAGGCGAAGTGCTTCTTTGTGGCTGTGTGTTCTGATAAATTATGGATGATTTGGATGAGCTGGCAATTTTGTACTATTACAACCGGAGATATAGACGCAGAAGAAGGCGATTTTGGGTCCATCCCTACATAGAAAGAAATTTGAACTGCAGATTATTTGTAGCCGCCTCAGAATAGCAACTAGATGATGCAAAATGTCATATTTTCTACAGAATGACTAAATAAAGAAACCTATTAACTCCTTTTGAATAAAATTCGTCCTTGGATAGTTAAAAGGAATACAAAGATGCGGGAATGCGTGTGCCCTGAAGAAAGGCTAATGATTACTTTTGATGAATTTTTATTCATTCCATCAAACATTTTTTGTTTATTATTATTGCGATAATTTATAATTGTACAAACAGGGAAATTTTTCCACTTTCTGGACAAATTTGATATTCAAACTTTGTTCACTCATATTGAATGGCACAAGCGGTGGCGCAAACAACAACAGCAATATATCCCGATGAATATGAAATAAATCTGAACAAAATATCACTCGGCGACCGACACGGCCAGTCTCCTGGCGACTAATCACTTGTCAGTACGCTACCGATCCGTGGCTGGTACGTCCGTGTACGAGATACGATTTGAATCAACTGTAAGGATGCAAAAGAAACCGAGAAGTGACGAAAGTATGCAAACAGTCAGAAACCAGTCGCTCCGTGGACGAAGGGCCTAATACTTCGAAAATCAAATCGTAATTCAACTGAAAAGTAAACTTAAAGTCAACGGAGTGTGAACCGAAAAGTGTACTAAACGTTATCTCCTCTTTATAACCTTCGGAGAAGGGGCAGAACACATCTGTGAAAAATCGTCAAACTTCTCGAATATTCCTGGCTGTAAAAATCTTTCCGGTTCCGACTTATCGAAGATTTGAGACAAAATAAATAAACAGCGTTTTTCATATCTGTCACCACGGTTTATTTCTGATCTAGTGAAATGAAATATTGGAAAAACTGAAATATTTGATTAAAAATGCGGACAGAGAATTCAATTGAGAAATTTGGAGATGAAAATGACTTAGTTATTTAAATATTTAAAAAGAAGTCTGACTTTTTCCCACAGAAAAATCATGCTTTGTTACAGTAAGTTCCTGGACTTTCGAAATTACTGAGAGATTAAGGCGGCCCTAGCTTTACATTTTGGGTTTTGAGGGGGTGGCCGTTATAGGTTTACAGTGTTCTGATCGGAAACAAGTGTATTCTTACAGAATATACCCAAAATGGTATGTTCTGTGTGTTTGTACAAAGAGCTCATTACAAGCAATATATATATATATATATATATATATATATATATATATATATATATATATATATATATATATATATATATATATTATATATATATTACAAGCAATGTAAATTTAAGATGTTAGGGGGGGAACCACCCATGTGAGAGATAAGATTTATGGCCGTTTGACCAATAAGAGAGTTATCTATGCGCAAACTATACAATATTGGTTATTTACATAGCTTTTTCTTGTATTTGAACAGACTATAGTTATGTTGAAAACTTGAAAATAAGTTACCTGAGATTTATTGGACAAAATAATAACTGACGGTGGTGCTGCATGCGCAGATGAGCTGTTTACCGAAACGAGTATTGTTTTGTGTTTACATTAGCTTTCTATTTGGGATCTATAGGATTTTTAAGTTTTAACGTTTATTGACTATCAATAATGGAAGTTGTTTCCTTGATTGTGGATCCTGTGGGTAATATTGTATGTGTAAGTATAGGTAATATTGTGCTTTTTGTTATATTTTATGTGAAATATTGAGGTGAGCACTATTCAATTTTGAATGCGTTTCAGATCATCTGGCAAAATGTTTACTAAATCCCATCATATTGAGGAAGTGATGTCTTATAAAAATGAAAGTGTGAAGGTTGACAAGATTATATACACATACCAAGCAAGATTGCCTGGAATTTGCAAGCATAGTTTAGCCCTGCTACTCTACCGTACAAGGTTGTACTTTTTTTAGTAGGTTTCGTGAAGCTTCCTTCTCCAGTAGCAGAAATGTTTTCATAGTGAGAGTTTCGAAGCGGTAAGTCTGTTTGTCTTACACCTATTATCTTACACCTATTAAGGGAAGCTAATTTTACTTCCTAGAAAAGGCTTGACTTCGTCAGATCTGCTCGAATCGGATTTGAACGAATTAGAGGTTTTCGTTTCAGCTGGACTTGAAGAATTTTCGGTGATTTTCGTCGACTTTGTTTTAGCCGGACTTAGAGAAATTTTTTGTTTCGATATTTTCGCCACAGTTGGTTACGTAAACATTTTGATTTTTACCACGAAAATAATGAAAATAGGCTCTAGGATTCCTAGATTTTTTAGAATCACATCCATTAACACAACAATTAGTGTTTTTCACGGTTTTTTCCTATCTTTTTATCGTAATAAAAACGTAAAAATAAACAAATAAAAGAGAGTTGAAGTGCTTCCACGAACGTAGACGTAGATGTTATAATTGACATATACACATGCGCAATCGTCAGTTTTGAACGTTAACGGTAGCGTCAGCTTAACGGCCGACGTACACTAGCGTCCTTTCACGTATACCCTAAACGCCAACGTACGTTACCCGAACGTTAAACGGATCTGCCCGATGAGTTGCGAACGTTTGAATTTTACATAACTTTCTCCTAACCTGGTTAGCTTTGCTAGTTCGTAGCCTAGCTTTTACATGGCAGCACTTCAACTCTCTTTTCACCGTAGCACGTGAACGTTATATTTGACGTTATTTCTCACGTTAACGTTCACGTTCGGGCTTACGTGCTGTGCGCACTTCAACTCTCTGTTATTTCTCATTCTAACGTTCACGTTCGGTCTTACGTGCTGGGCGCACTTCAACTCTACTCGTTTCGGGCTTAGTTGCAGCTAACGCCGGTGATGTCGCATGCAGTTGTGTTTTGCTCTATTGAGTCCCACCCACTATGCGATTGCCTGCAGGCCGTCGCCTCAATAGTAGAACAAAGTAAAACAACTGACAGTGTGTGGCGTAGGGCGTAGGGCATCTGAGATATCCGTTCGACAGATCTGTGCCGGTCGGCGATCTCTCTTCCGATCCTCGCCTGTAGAGTGCCCACGGACCTTAAGTCCACGCCAACTGCAGTCCAAGATCTTAAGATTAACTGATTAGTGTGTGGGCGATCCAGATCGACTGACTTACGATTAACTTCAGTTAAACTGATAGTGGATGGGGCCCATATCGCTGCAGGAATGAAAATGGCCTGTCGAAAAACTGATGAAAACAAAAGAATCGGAAAGAAGACGATCAGGAGCCTGCGGGCCAACTGACAGTTTGTGGCGGAGGGCACCTGAGATATCCGTCTGACAGATCTGTGCTGGTCGGCGATTTCTCTTCTCTTCCGTGCCTCGCCTGTAGAGTAGAGTGCCCACACACCTTCAGTCCGCGCCAACTGCAGTCCGAGATCTTAAGATTAAGGGGGCGTTCCACTTGGCGATCACAACGCTCACGCTCACGACCGCTCTTTTCCCCATTCCACTTGCTTGCTAGCGCTATTATGTTAACTCAAGTGGAACGGATTATTGGACGTTTTGGACTGTCATGAAAGAAATGACAAGATTGAAAAAAGTAGAAGTAATTCTAAACAATAAATTTAATTAAAGTGTACAACAGTTAGAAATATTATAATAAATATATATCTAAACTGTATTCTGAACGTCCATTTTCACGCATCTATTGAGATAGGTCGTCACAGAACATCGAAATATGTGGGTCGATTTGAGCTTGGAGTGAGCGATGATTTTGCCGCGCTCACAAAGACCGCGGTCGTTAAGTGGAACGGCTAAAGAAGCATTTTGATCGTTGTGATCGCCAAGTGGAACGGCCCCTAACTGATCAATGTGTGGGCGATCCAGATCGTGGGCTTCACGATTAACTTCAGATAAACTGATAGTGGATGGGGCCCATTACTCAGCTGCACCCTTTTAGGGATTTTTCCTCGAGCTAACTACAACAGTGTAGTTAGTCAACTTCATGACGTCATGGTTATCTTCGTGCCCTGTGTGGTAAGTTATGGCGGATGAGTGCAAACTGCAAAGGAAAGTGTCAGTCCCTCTCTTTCCGTTTTCAAGTAACTACACAACAAACCAGATTGATCTATTGGTTTACTGGTGTAGTTAACTGTGACGTCATGGTTCTAACTACGTCGCGAAGAAATTCGTGTAGTTAACTATGATATGCTTTGGTTTGGTGTGGTAAGCTCGAGGAAAAATCCCTTAACTATCAATGTGTGGGCTATCCAAATCGACGGCCTTACGATTAACTTTAGTTAAACTGGATGGGGCCCATTAGCTTTTGCTTCTGGGTAAGGACACAGAATATCTATCCTGATATTCTGTAGTAAGGACTTCATCACAGAATAGATATTCTGTGACTTTATGCAGAACATAGAACCACAAAACACACAATTGCATAGAATTAAATAATTATTCGAGACTTCTCCAGAAAATTAACAAGTTTCCTCAAGGCCTTTTTGATTCCCTCATTTCTGAAGGAATTTCCACAGATCTGTAACACTCAATACGAACGCGAACAAATTTACTGCGCAAACACCTGACAATCCGAGAACCCGAACAGACCTAATTATCCAATTTCTAAATTAAAAACACGGAACATCAGAAACAGATTCCTAGTTTTATTTTTGTAAAATCTTATGTCGTACGGTATGACCACATCCATACACTCAAATATGATTGAAAGTATCATAATAATCTGCTAGATATATGTTCTAAACTATATTGATATAATTGTCCGAATGAAAATTTTTAGTCGAAGTATTATTTCTAGAAATATTTTAGGTAAAAGCTTGAACTATTATTTTTGTGGGTAAGAAGAAAGATATCATTAACTCAAGTTTCTTAAAAAATATTTATATTTTAGCTTCAGTGGAGAGGCCAACGAAGTAAGTAGAGCAATGAATAATAAATCATCTAAAATGATCTTGGAGCGATTCGACAATATCCTTAAATCCAGAGAAGATAAAAGATTGTATAGAGGTCTTGTTCTCACAAATCAGTTGAAAGTTCTGCTTGTTAGTGATCCAAGTACTGATAAGTCTGCTGCTGCAATGGACGTTAATGTTGGTTAGTTATGCGCATTGTATCGAATGAAACTAATGTACCTGTAAGCCTTATCAATATTCTGAAACATGCAACTTGATATAATGTTTGATAGAATATAAATAGAATAATGGTAAGGAAGCAATACAATTATAGAAAACTAGCGTGGATAATGTTTTATTAGTAGTTGATACTAGAATCTGGACAGCAGTTACATTAAGGAAGTTAACAATATAACAATTCATACAGATGTACAGTTTTCTACTAGGTTTTTCCATGTTAAAAGTTCTTAGAACCTGTGCTCAAGGACTGGCATAGAATTTCCTCACTTTATAAAACCCAGTAGGTTTTTTCGGGTTTTTTCAAATTGATTAAACCCACTATTAGTGTTTTTTTTGGTTTTTTCTAAAAAAGTAAGGCATGTTTGTACAGAGAAATAAACAAGATAAAACATTTTTAATAACTGTCTATTGAGAAACCAGAGAAAAACTAGCTGAAACTTGAGCTAACCTTACCTTTCAGAAGCAAACTTCACCTTTTTTTAATTTTTGTAATCTGAGACTCAGAAACACCAAGTAAAATTTCTGCATAATTACTGAAACTGTATATTAAAACTGAAGAAAAAACTGCAAATCCCCCCAAAAAAAAACCAAAAAACCGATTAAAACCCGAAAAAACCTGTCGGGTTGGGATTTTTAAAAACCCGGGTTTTTACCAACACTGCTGTGCTCTGGATTTTTTATTTTCATACCTACTTGCTTGTCTTTGCCGTGATTTGTCTCAGAAATTCCGCATTAAATATGCTCAAGGTTGACAAAATAATTGAAAAACTCAGTAGGAATTTGTATTTCAATTTATTGCTCTACTAGCTTAAAGTAGCAGCCCTGCTCGCATAATACAATATAATATAATGTTTGTTGTAAAACATTAGTGTTCACAATATTATGCATCTTTTCATTTGATGCCATAATGTATAGATTCTGTGCATTACAAAAATTTGATGAAGCCACTTGAAGGTGACCGTGAAAGAAACACTTTCCTACCTTTATCACCTGTCATATCTTGCAAAAATCCATTACAAATCTTTGCTTTAAAGAGAATTTTATATCAGAAATGAATGCCGCAGAAAAGGTCACATTCATTTTATGGCAGTCAAATGCTACCCTCAAATTAAATCATTATGGATTGAATTAAAAATGTTAATCCAATTAAGGAGTCTCTGAGGGGAATGTGATTGTGAAGCTCTTCAATATGGTCTACCAATCAGGCGTCATTCCTTCTGTCCTGCTTCGGCCAACATTTATAACACTTCCACAGAAGAACAAGGCAAAAACATGCAGCGATTATCGGCTTATCAGCTTAATGAGTCACTTTCTTAAAATTTTCCTAAAGATTATCCACAAGAGAATTTATGCAAAATTCGAGTCCTGTATGGGCGAAACTCTGTTTGGTATACAGGTGTTGGTTCAAAGATGCAGGGATGTCTCTCTTCCTGTTTATGCATGCTTCGTTGACTACGAAAAGGCTTTTCACAGGGTGCAACATGAAAAGCTCATGATAATTCTTAAAGACATAGGCCTGGACAAGAGAGACTTCAAAATAATTGCAAATCTTTACTGGAACCAAACTGCACAGATTAGAGTGGATCAGCAGATTTCGAATTAAGTTCAAATTAAAAGAGATGTTCAGCAGGGTTGCGTTCTTTCACCATTTCTGTTCAATATTTACTCCAACAAAGTATTGAAAGGTGTTTTGTAGACGGACTTGTTGGGTGGTCTTCAAATCTTACTCGATCACATGGCAGCTCATAGTGCAAAATTCGGATTGAATTTGAACATCAAAAATACCAAATGGATGCTCAATAGTAAGAGTCTAGTTAGAGGAGGTATACTATAGGTACAGAACCAACAAATCTAGCACACTCATTTATATAAATATCTTGGATGCCAGGTTAACAAAAACTGATGTGCTATGCAGGAGGTCCATGCCCGAATTGAACAAGCAAGGGCATCATTTGTCAAGATGAAGTTTAAGTTATGTTGCCGAAGTCTGTCGCTGTTATAGTTCTGAGTGCTGTTCTTTCTGCAATTTCTAGGTTTTTTATTGCTGGATTTCTGTAGTTGTTCATAATTGGGTGGGCATATTCCAGTATAGGTCGGCCTATCGTCTTGTATATCTGTGATGCGGTTTTGATGGAGAGTCCTCGTTTTTTGATTATTAACTTAGAGAAACATTTTGATCTTGAAATTGCTTTTTTTTTCATGGACTTGGTATGCTGACTGAAGTTCAGTTTTTGGTTGATATGCATTCCTAAGTATTTTATTGACTGCATAGGGTATTTCACTTAGCTTTCTATTGAAATTGTCGGTGAGTTGCTTGATGGCTTGTGATTAAAGAAAAGATAATAAATTGGGGTTTTTCTAGATTAGACTTCAGACGCCAAATGTGAAACCAAGACTCTGTCCTTTCAATTGATCTTTGTAGGTTTTCTACACATTTATGTAGCTTTTTTTCGTGCGATATTAGGAGGGTGTCATCTGCATATTGTAGAATATACTGTCTGTTATCACTTGATGGAAAAATATCGCTACAGTACAGGCTGTACAACAGTGGTGATAGGGGAGTATTCGCACTAAATTATATGATATTTATGTTTTGTTGTTGCACTCTTCTTATGATCTGGTTATTTCAACTGACAGCTGGCCTGAGCTGATATCTTAGACGTTACCCTAACCAGCTTCATTCATGTCCACCATGTAAAATAAAAAAAAAGAAAAGGTCCCAAAATAGACCCTTTTGGAACACCATGCAAGGAATGAAACCAGATTTGTCCCTTGAATCAGACTTGTGTAACACGCAATAGCACCTACCAGTGAGATAAGATTCACGAAATGCTACATAATTTCGTGAAAATCCTAAATGTTAAAGCTGAGTCAACAACATTCTGTGATCTGAGGTGTCAAGAGCCTTGCTCAAATCAAGAAAAGCCGAACAACTCCCCTCTTCTGAATATTCAGCCTAATTTTGTTGATAAGATTTTTAAAGCAAGTTTGCGTACTGAGGTTCCTTCCGCAGTTTCCTTGCACTTTTAGAGGTTTTGAAGCATTATTCTAGTTTTCTTTTGTATTATTGGATTTGAAGCCTTGCCTAGTTTTAAGTACACCAATGGAGTAATATTAGAAAAATCAGCCAATTTTATTTCAAGTTTCGTTTCGTGGGAAAATATTTTTTGCTTAACTGCTATTATGATCGTATATATCGTTCATTCAGCTTTAATTTGCTCTTTTCAGATCGTCCACTTCTCATGGAGATATTGAAATTCAAAAGAAGAAAGCTTCTTTTGTCTTTGACATGTCCGATGCAATGCTTGACTTTCCAAGAGAACACCAGAAGCACTCTTATCGTTGAATTTTCAAATTCATGTGACAAAGGAAAAAAAACGAATTTTTCGAAAAAGCTATAAATAGCCGTTAAAGAGAATTCATTCTGATTCTGGAAACATACCGTTAACTTTCTGTGTGATGATTGGTTGCTGACATAGACAAAGGACAAGGACAAAAGGATCCTTTTTCATTTGGCCGATATCTCCTGAGAAGTGGACGCACAAAGATCTGAAAAGTGGAAATTGAAGCTGAATGAACAAAGTATCTGATCATTATAGCGGTTAAGCAAAAAAAGAAACTTAAAAAATTTTCGATTGTGGTTGGTTTTCCTAATATTACTCAAAAACTATTGACGCTCAGAATTTTAAAGTTAAAATCCAAAAACGGGAAACCTGGGGCTACAATATCCTTTTTTGTTATTTTTTTTACGACCATTTCTCTCGATATTATGGCCCAGTTGAAAATTGCTCGACAAATTTCGATTTTATTTTGATCCTTTAATTTATTCCATTAGTGTATAATGTCCTTATACGTTGGGAATATTTTATCCAGGCGTTCGCTAATTTTATACTCGATGTGTTATGCAGTGTATTCTCATGAAACAGAGATTCTTAAATATTTTAAAGGTTAGATTTGCATATCGTGTCTTTCTGGTAACTGTTCGGTATTGGGAACTATACCTTTTCAACTTCAAATTGAGACCAATCACATTCAAATTGGAATTAAACAATTTCAAAATGAGATTAAGCAAGTTCAAAATGGTAAACACTTTCGATCACTTTTTCGCATAAATCGACGTGAACAAAACAGAAAAAAGTCGCATCAGCTTTATAATTATCAATGTGAAGAAAATAGTATATTTAATGAGGAGGGGCAAGGACGGCTCGTCAGTGGAGGCTTACTATTTCACCGTATCTGCACTAAGGGGGGCTGTATTCGCATATCTGATCTGAGGAAGGCGAAGTGTCACTTCTGCTCCGCATATGTTTTTTTTAACGATTAAATTTATACTCACGATCGTTATAATTGAGTTATTAGTAGAAAAGTTAAATCAGACTATCCGAATTTAATAGTTATGCGTCTTTTGGAAGAAATATTATCTTAGTAAAAATGTCCCATAAAGTCTACTATCTAACAAAAGTGCATGCTTCTCGATTCGATTTCTTCACTTGTACGAGTCGGCTGCTCGCAGTTCAAAACGGAAAACATACTTTACATGTCTAGAATGTCCAAATTTCCTGTTGATATTTATCATTAGTGTACCAAAACGGAAATAGAGAATGTAATTTGTCCATATCTAGTGAACAAACCGAAACAAAGAGAAAGGCAACAATTACACTATTGAAAGTTGAGAAAAAGAACTAATTTAATGTTGTTGAAATATCTCTAATTATTTTAAACTACTCATTATATTCAACGGTTTCAGTAATAAAAATTTTGACTAAATAACCTGGAATATTCTAGAGTCTCCGATATAACGAACGATTTCTAATGGGGCCCACAGAATTCGTGCATTTACATCCCTTCGAATCGCCGCGATTCGAATCGTCCCTCCAAGTTATCAAAAACCGAAGTGTGTGGCGAAATCCGTGGTCGGTAAACCTGTCGGCGCTTGATATTTGGAACGACGATTCGAATCGCGGCGATTTGAACGGATGAAAATGCACGTAGTCTGAGGGCCCCATTAGAAGGCTAGGGAAAGACAGGGCAGGACGCGCAGATCTCAGCTGATTCCGACGTTACACTTCAATACGAGAATGTTCGAATAATCCTACTGTTTGAGATTAAAGAGATATACAGGGTGAGTCTTTGACTTGTACATATATTTAAAACGTAGATTCCTGAGGTCAAAAGAAACACTTTTTTGATCTTCCGATTTGATTTTTTCCGATTCGTCTTCGTTGAAAAGATACATGCTGCCGAAAATACATAAAAAATGTAATTTTCAGTTATATTTCGCAAACGAATCGGTCGAATGAAGTGATTTTCGGAATATGGTTTTTCGTAAACGTGATTGATCTATCCCCAACACAAAATTCCACTAACATTCTCCAGTTTCTCAATTATGAGCATAACATTCCATAAATTCACCAGAAATTCAAAGAGTCTAATTGTAAATAGTGAATTCAATGTGATGAGATGAATATTAATTCATTTTGGAAAATAAAAGTATTCTTGATATTTTCTTGTAGAACCCGCCGTTTACGAGTAATTGCATATTGAAAGAAAAAAAATTTCTGAGAAATTCCATAAATTGGGTACTTTGGCTGAATGTAACTCTGCCGAAAATATGCACAGAATTCAATTTTTGCTAGGTTGTCACGTTGAAAATCATCACGTTTAAATCCGAGAATTTATGTTCTGGAAGGACAAGGTTATTATGAATGGAAAGGGAAGCGGACTTTGGAAATTGAGTTATATTAATGAGCTCACCTCTACTTCTTCAATTTACATCCTTATGTATTCGAGCAAATTTACACACTTCTTTCTGAATACCTAATGCTTCAGGCAAGTTACATCTTTTTAAAGGGGATTGTTCGTTAGAAGCCCTTACTTCACAACAACAGTGTTATAATTGAAAAAAACTATCAAAACCCAATGACATTTGATCATTAAGTGTTGAGTTTATGCACACTCTATTAATAATAGGTCTATGATCTATGGTAACGGAGTTCTCATGGGAGTTCTTACCTAACTGGCAACGTTCAATGACATTTGTTTATGTTTGGAAATGAAAGGTTATGATTCTGTTGGAGAACCTCAGAAAATTTTATAAACCACGATAAAAAATGATTACATACTGAAGATATAGGTGATAGCAAGCTGAATACTTCATTATCAATAATGGAAAAGAAATCAAAGGAAGAATATTCAACATTTGCCGCTAACGAAATTCTGTATGAAGTATAAGTATTCTTTGTAGGTACATTTTATACATTCTGTAATTATACAGAACTAACAAAATCGTACTTCATCTCTCGTCGAATAGGATTGAAAAAGTAAGTTGACGCTTGTTTTTATTGTACAGTTGGTTATTATTTCCAAGTTTTGAATGCAGGCATATATTATATCTATGACTATGATATCCAGGAGTGGCATAGCTCATTATGAAAGTTTAAAATGGCTTTATCTTTTTTTCTAGGCCGAATCGGAAAAAATAGTAAAGGAAAAAAGTGTTTCTTTTGACCTCAGGAATCTACGGTTAAAATATATGTACAAGTCAAAGACTCACCCTGTATAGCAAATTCGCTGAACGCCATAACATGGTAAAATAATCGATAAAATTCGGATGCAGCATTATTCTGCATTTGAACCAAAAAATAACGTTGACCCCCATCACTACAGAGAACATATTTCTTTCACGTATTTCGGATATTCGAAGATCGTTTTTCGAAAAGGTGATTTCAGTCAAGCAGATGCTATTGGAGCGGGGAGCGAGGTCGAGCTAACGTCAGGAAACGTTACCTTCGAAGAAGGAACCGGAGCAAAGTACCGACCTTTTCGCGAAATACGTAATTTCCATAAATTATTGTGAAAATTTTGCCGACGTCGTAGAAGGTGGGTCCGCTTATCGAAAGAGAGTCCGTTTCTTATCCTGAAGAGTCACAGCCTGTGACTCACAGGCTTCAGACTCCCAGAGCTCCCCGGATTTCTGATTATCCCCACCAAACCCATAATACAGACCGAGACACTGGATGTCTACATTTGCGCATATTAGCTTTATTCGGGTTCATACAATTACAGTTCTAGGACTGTCAGGATTTTGCGCAGTACGTGTTTCACGTTCGGGTTTTTTGGGGACTGTTTCAGGACTGACTTGTTTAGCGTTCGGGTTTTTACGAATAATCCTGGGATAGTCCGAGAACAGTCCGAAAGCTGTCCCCGCTCTTGGGCAGGTACTGTTTTAGAATTATCCTGGGTGCATGCTTTTTAGGGCTTTACTTGATGGTTATTGGCCGGAATCTTGATGCCATCTTGATTATCTTCAATGAAGATATCGTTACAAGATATATTTCTCGAACTGAAATGCTTTTATTTTCTCTCTTTCATACTTGAGACGTTTGATGCATTCGGGATTTCCAAAACTTGAACCAGTCCTAGAATGGTCCTAGGTAACGAAACGAGTGCGCATGTGTTCGGCGCAGTTTTAGAATGATCCTAGGACTGTTCTAAAAATTGTAACCCGAATAAAGCTATTTACATCACCACTGACAGCCAGGCAACTCGAGGTACCTGGAATCATTCAGCTAGGGATACATTAAATTAAAGTAGCTGGCTAGAGGAAATGAATAAGTTACTATAGTATTGGTATTAGGGAATATTTACATGGATGGCCAAATATTGTTAATGATACCAAATTCTTACCTTACTGGCACAAAAGAGATCAGTTGCATATTGAAATTTTAATCAAAAATATATAAATAAAATTGGGAAATTCAAACCATGCATGATGTGAAATAGACTTATTATCGAGTTGCAAAAATATTTATGTAAAACATAAGTTGCGGATAGTTTGAAATAAAAATGAAAAAACCAAATAAAAACCATGTGTTGAAATCATCTTTTGTGATTGTTACAGGATATATGAGTGATCCAAAAAACGTTTTGGGTTTGGCTCACTTTTGTGAGCATATGCTTTTCTTAGGCACTAAAAAATATCCAAATGAAAATGACTATAACAAATTTTTGAGTGAACATGGAGGTAGCAGTAATGCGGCAACATATCCAGATCATACAATTTACTATTTTGACGTTGTACCTGACCATTTGTCAAGTGCCCTTGATAGGTGGGGATAAATATTTTTTTGTGCTGCTTCAGATATACTTCAAATTTAATTTTTCAGATTTGCTCAGTTCTTCATTGCACCATTATTCACCGAGAGTGCCACTGACAAAGAACTTAATGCTGTTAATTCAGAACACGATAAAAATGTTCAGAGTGATCTTTGGAGAATGGATCAGTTGGATAAGCATCTTGCTGATCCAAATCACCCCTATCATACATTTGGAACAGGTTTGAACTAAGACTTTTAAGGAAGATGCACAAATAGCCTGATAATTTCATTATTTGTTGTTTCCTTTTTTGTTGCTAAATCGAGTTCCAATTGTTATTTTGTTTAAAATGAACTTGAAACATAACCAATGAGTTTCAAAATGGATATACGTATTCCATGTGTTTATGATGTTGTTCATTGTCCTCTAACAGAGCATAATTATCAAAGAAGAGACCCATTTACGTGCCCAAAAATGGCATTTTCTACCATTGAAACCTTATTTCATGTTTGATAACGACTGGTTATTTTTGCACTCTTTTCATAATTTTTTTCATTAAGTTGTCATGATGGAAGATAGAAATCTTCGTTTGGAATTATTTCATCTTTATAACGGTCTTCTTTTTGAATATAAATTCAATAATTATGTATGAAGAAATTGATGTGCTCTAATTTTGATTCAAATATATTGGTGTCATATACTGATATCAAGCATATTGAAAAAATTTTTTTCTTTATTCTATGGGTACTGACAAACACAATATTAATTTTGTATAATTAATTTTCCATAAATCTACTAAGTTGAAATAACTAAACATTCATCATTTTCTAGGAAACCAATATACTTTGGAAATACTACCAAAAAAAGAAGGAATTAATGTTAGAGAAGAACTATTAAAATTTCATAAAACTTGGTATTCTTCCAATCTGATGAGTTTAGCAGTTTTGGGTAAAGGTAAGATAATTAATTCTGTGTATATTGTTAATTGATGGCAATTGATAATGTCCATAATTATATAGAGAGTTTAGATGAACTTGAAGCAACAGTAGTAGAGTTATTTCACAACGTGGAGAACAGAAATGCTCCCCTTCCAATCTGGGGTGATGCACCCTTTAATGAAGAACAGTTCGAAACTTGTACTTATATTCACCCAGTGAAGGATGTGAGGAACTTGAACATTATATTTCCGTGCAAGGATTTTAGACATGAGTATAAAGCAGCTGTAAGTTTTTAAATAATAGTAACAACTGTTTATTGTTAGTATGCGACAAAACTTTCAGTTTCGGTTTCAGTCCAGTTATGGCAAAAAAAACGAGTTTCGGTTTATTTTCAATTTCAGCTATCAAACAGCCAAAAAACTCATTCAAGAGGTATCGCGATGCCATCGAACTTGTTTGTTACCTTTAACGAATGTGAACCAATAATGTTTTTGATTGCAATCATGAAAACTAATTATAAGATTAGGCCCCAATTGAAAAATTATTTGGTAACATCCTTTTCAAAATTTCACCACAGTTGTGAGAATCTATTGAATGATATACAATGTTGGATTTTATAGTAGATCTCACAACTTCTCAGAAACTTAGGATTCTAGAGTTTCACTCTAGTCTCTTCAAACAATTCAAATTACATATAATAGAGACCTATGGAACTGAGCAGAAATACATCACTAGACTAGAAATTGACCATTGTGAATACATACATCATTGGTGTTGTGTCCTAGTCTTCACAGTATATTGTACATGTAGTGGCTGATAGGGTATGGAATGCCAAAGTTTCGACCTTTATTTCTAGTCGTTTTCAAGGCTAAAAGTAGAACATACATTGAGAACTAAAAGACTCATGAAAACATAGTGTGCCATAAAATAACTAAGATACTAAACTAAAATAAGTCAATAAATAGTAGATCGAATCCAGCATCACTTTTGGAAATTCAGCGGTTGAGTTACAACCTCAGACCAAGAATCCTCTAATTCTTAGTAGACCACGGCCAATAAGCCCGGAAGACTTTAATGTCAATTAAGATAAGTCAAATTATGGAAGACAACAACCTATAAGACAAGAGGTTTCTCTCAGATGCCTTGCAACAAATATACCTAAACCACCTACAAAACAACCTGCTTTGGGAAGATATTGAGGGATAGTTAGGAGGGAGGTTGTGTGAAATGAGGTTTGTTGCTTCCAAGGGGAAAAAGAAGATTCCTACCCGTTATCAAAATTAAGATATGGAATATTGCACCACTGTTGCAGTTTATAGGCGCCTGTATATCCATGATGGATTGTTTTTTTTTTGCATAATGGGTTTATTTTTTTCTGCAAGTTCCTGAGAAGATTGGTATGAAAAAATTTGATATCTGGAGACTATTGCACAAAACTACTTTGCAAATTTTCACTTTGCACTTTTCAAATGAATTACATTGCATGAAAAGCATTCAAAATTGAATAGTGCGAAGTGAAAAGTTGTAAAATAGTTTGCAAAGTAGTTGTCCAACTTTTCACTCCGCACTTTTTACTTTTCAAATTAATTACGTTGCACAAAAAGCATTCCAAATTGTAAAGTGTAAAATGAAAAGTTGCAAAGTAGTTTGGTGCAATAGACCTCTGCTCACCAAATTGATAATCATTTAATTAATCTCAAGTAACTGAATTCATGGATAATGTGGAAATTGTATGACAGTTATCGTCTGAGCAACTACAAGACCGTGAGCTTTTCCTTGATTATTTCGTCTTGATGCATTACATATGTAACTACCACTCGAAGTGCCAATAGATAGTACACAAAAGTGATGAAAATGGACAACTAACTGATAAACCTGAGTACCCTGGGAATATTGCAATTTCTCGATTATTGACATCCTTCAACGTGGATTTCAACAAAAAAGTTTCTAAAATTAAAATAATTTCTCAAACCTTTCAGCCTATTCATTATATCAGTCATCTTATGGGACATGAAGGTCCTGGAAGTATATTATCAACTCTGAAGTCAAGAGGTTGGTCGAATAGTTTAGTAGCTGGTGCACGTCCCACACCTAGAGGATTCAGTTTTTTCACTATAGCAGTTGATCTCACAGAGGAAGGAATGGATCACACAGATGAGATTATTCAATTAGTGTTTCAAGTAATTTTCATATATAAGATTGTTTTCCAATATTCATGATTATATATTATATTCCAGTATATCAACATGTTGAAAAATCGAGGCCCGTTGAAGTGGGTTCATGATGAAAATAAAAATATTGGGGAAATGACATTCAGATTCAAAGATAAGGAGTCCCCAAGGGGATATATCTCATCACTAGTTCATTTTTTACAAGTATGTGTCCATTAAATATCGTTATATTAACAGAATACCAAAATACAACTTTTCTTTCATTTTAGGATTATCCTATGGAAGATGTTCTATCTTGCAATTTAATTGTGTCTGAATGGAAACCAGAAGCAATAGAAGAAATATGGAATGAGATGATTCCAAGCAAAATAAGGTAAATTTTGGATAGAAACTAATTATTGACATTTATATCAATACCTATTAGTGGGCCATACAGATGCGGATAATCAGTACAGATTTGATTCGACAGGTTTGGATCGGATAAACCAGATCCTTTCCTCTCTACTAACATACCATGCACGCACACCGAATCTTCATACCGGATCGTAGTAGTCAGTTAGTGGACTGCAATCCTATATTTTACAAAGATTTGATCTGGTTGGTGGTATTTCAGGCGAGCTAAATGATCTGACTGTAGTAGAGGCAGATTTTTAGTAATGAAGTATTAAATACTATATGCCCGTTCCCGTTCACGGAGATATTCGCTCCACAAGTCGAAGTTTGTGAATTTAATTTGTACGAAATTCTCAAATCCCTTTCATGGTTATTCATGAACGCAAGGATATTCTTATGAATTCTACTCGCCACGTACCTAATATGACGGATTATCCCTGTGTATTATATTTTTATTATATTATATATTCTGGGCTTGAAAATATGCAATTTACATATTAATAAGATACAGCCTGATGCTTGTATTGTGATTACGAAAATGAAAAAAAATCATAATGTCAAAGTACAGGCTGATCCAAAATTCACGAAAATAGGAGAAGTCTAAAATATTCCCAGTACGGATTTGATTTATTCCTGGAATTGGTGAGGGAATCATAGCCATTCAAGATCAGGTAGTTCCTACATGAAACTACATACACCCATCACATCATAAAAAAGCAGGCTGAGAACACCAAATGCTGACTATAATAACAGACCTACACTTCATCCATCGAGAGACGATACCGCTTCAAAACAACAAGGCGGAGCCAAATTCATCAGAACCGGGTTTAATCTTCAATGTTTCATATTTCAGATTTTCCGAAGAATTATGTTTCCATGTTAACCATACGCTACATAGATAGATCAGATTTCAGTTCAGTCGATAAATATCTTTTGTGGTGATTGCCCATATCGGCGCGGTCAATCGAACATATTGCGTGTTATAATTTTAAAAACAATGACGAGTTCTACAGATTCTGCCCAGGAATTTACAACAAAAAAGCGATCAAAAAAACGTGCATTTAGTAGTACGAAAAAAAGCATTATAAATAATATTTATCTAACAAGGTTCAAGCTGCGATGGCGATGTATTTGACAGCTGCCATCACAACCATTGTATAAAGATTCCTATCATTATAGAATGATCACAACGGAAAATTGCTCAATGGAAACTGTGGTTGAGGTTATTGCAGGGAAATTGTATTTCGTGTAAATACATATGAGGCGTTTTACGGGCGCTTTTTTTATCCCCTCATTCAAAATGTGGGGTAATTTTCCCTGAGAATTCTAGAATTTTTTTGTTTAACACTTCTAATAAGCAGCCCTCTGTATATATCAATTTTCATACCACTAGCATCAAAATTGACGGAAGGCGCCTACAAACTTATACATCCCCTGGTCCTAAGGGTTGGGGGTGAAAGTTTCAAATTTAAGAATTTTTTCGTTGTTTGTGTATTGAAGCTGAAGTGTAGGAGCTATGCACTCAAATCTTTGCACTTTTGATGAGTTCACTACTTGCATTGTATCCTGAAAATTTTGTTCATCTACTATATCCCAAACTCAAGTTAATGAGTGTTCAAAAATACGACGAAACACTTCGATAAAAGATAGGTAGTGCCCCGGCGCCGCGCTTCGCTTGGCTCGTGTTGGCGGGTGCACTACCGTACTCCCAGATTATAGTTTAGTCTCTAAGTACATACATTGAATAAAAAACTACCAATAATTTTAAAATATATATTCATAAATAAATCACTCAATTGTCGTACCTAATAAGATCTGGAGAAGGCGGAGAAAGAACTAAACGGGAGCCAATGAAAATATTCATAACCTTGTAAGCGTACATTTAGTTGTTGACTTCCACTATCAGATCTCGCTGGATATCGTATAGGCGTGGAACACAACCGATGTGGTGGTATGGAATAAGGAGGAGAAGGTGACCACTATAATTGATTTTTCAGTTCCCCAAGACTATAATATGACGAAAACCTATGGGATAAAATCAGCAAATATATACCACTGGCAGGGATCTGTGGAAGTTGAAGAAGGTTGACAAATGTGGTGTCTTTGATCGTGAGAGTGAATGGGCTAGTACTGAAGTAGATTGTGGCCCACCTGAAAGAACTGCATTTACCACCAAGCACTATCATGTGGATGCTGAAGGCGGTCATAATGGGCACTGAAAATATAATAAGAAGAGTTGTCTCATCTCACTGAACATCAGAGCTTCCTTGGGTTACCCCCGGGGCCACCAATTATACCACATTCATGTGTTAATAAGCAGAAAAATATAAACTTTCTGATAATACTCTTTTTCCGACACATTTACATTCAAAAAAATTATTTTTGGAAGAACATTCCGGAAATATAAAAGATCAAATAAATCAGGAACGTTTTTACTTTTTAGGAAAAATGTGTTTTTATGTTATGATGGAATGAAAATTGAACGATTGAATCTATTTTCAGTCATGCAGGTATAAAAATGAAATAATCAAAACAATTTGACAAATGACACAACGTTGTACTCAGAATTATGGGTACATAAATGTGGGAAAATATACAGAGTATGCCATTTGAAATTCAAAAAAATAGTTAATTTCCGATGTTACCTGAAATACTTGTGACATTTTGTCTGGATCAAATTATGACCACCCTGTATATATGGGCTACTACATGCATTAATTTTTCATCAAATTTCTGAAATATCTAACACGAAGATGCTTATTGAAAATACAAAAAAATGATGATTCCTTGCGCCTGCATAACGAATGTTTGAGTAGAATAAGGTTGACTTCAAATGTGCAAAATGAAACCAAGCAATTTATAACTTACAATTTTCAATAGTGGTACTTTTCAGGGTTGCCATAGTAGCAAAAAAGTTCAATGAGGAATTGGATAGTGTAGAGCCATGGTACGGCACAAAATACAAAACTGTCAAAATTGATAAGGAAATTTTGAAGGTCTGTATTATCCTTTTAACCCTGCAAGTAGTTCATTTGATAAAAATGTACAAATGTAATCTTTTTCAGAAATGGGACAATGCAGGTCTTTGTGACGAATTAGAGTTACCTGAGAAAAATGAGTTCATTCCAAGCAATTTCAAATTATACCCATTGGATGATGTAAGATATTTACGTCCAAAATATTTACTGAACAATGAGTTTGTAAATTTGAGTATAAGTATACAGTTCATAATTGAATTAGATTGCAATGATAAAATGGGAAATAATTTTGGCACCATGGGTCGAAGGCGATTTTGTTAAATCATTCAAATGGTTTACATCTCTCATGAAGTAAAAGAAAACGATACCTCTTATTTCCTTTCTCTATGCTTATTTTGCATCTTATTTTCGACAAGAAATAAATTTACTCTGCTTTCTGTCTTCGGTGACAGAACATTGTACCTGCGCGCTGTGTATGCAATATTTCTGAGGCGTGTCTTCAAATACTCTACATGTACTTCCCATCTCATATGTTGGTCTATATAAACACCTAAATATCTTGTGCTGGTCACCCTATTTATTTCCGGACACGAGCAACTCGAGTCTTCACAGTCTGTTCTATGTACTGAAAGTGTAGAGAAACTAGGCTGCGTATTCCTCATCAACGAAAACGTGATGAAGTTAGATTTACTTGTATTGAGACTTAGCAGGCTCTCCGCCAGCCAGGCATTCACAACCCTCATACCCCGTTCGGCATCTTTATACACTGCATCCCATGTATTCCCCACAAAAATCAACATAGTAAACATAACAACATAGTAAAGCATAAGAAAAAATTTCTCCGTTTGGTATCTTCAGCAAAAGCAATTGATTGACATATATGAGGAATAAAAGCGGACCCAAGACAGTTCCCTTCGGTATACCCATATTTAATGTTCTTTTTTCACTCAGTTTTCCATTCAACGAAACCCTCTGTACCCTATGTTTTAATGCCGACGATACAAATATAATTTCTACAGCCAAGGACGCCACAAACACAATAAAAATTGCGGGAAACATTTTCAACAAAGTAGAGGAATGGTGTACACACAATAAACTCAAACTGAACATAAACAAAACTGAATGTACCATATTTCATACAGAACAAGGTGGACGCATAATACCACAGTACATGATATTAAACAATGAAGTCATAGAACCCTCTAACGAGGTGAAATTCCTGGGGATTTGGCTTGACTGTAACATCAAATGGAAACAACACATAGAACACCTAAACAAAAATTTAAACTCTATTATATATACCTTAAACGTCATGAAACACCACGTCGAAGAGAATAGTATGAGAACACTTTACATTGCTAATTTCCAATCACTCATATCATACGGAATCATCTTCTGGGGAAACAGCCCCCATAAGAACAAAATATTCACAACTCAAAAACACGCTATCAGAGTCCTATACCGAATGAAATATCTGGATTCATGCAGGGGAGTGTTCAGAAATAAAGGCTTATTAACAACAACAGGGATCTATGTACTGAAATGCACTATGTTTCTACGTAATAATAAAAGATTATTCCAAGAATACGAGAATCATAATAATACAAGGAAAATATCACCATACAAATACCCAAAAGTACTACTCACGCTGACACAAAACAACACCAAATATATGTGCATCAAAATTTATAATTCTCTACCAAAGCGGTTTCATGAAGCAAATAACGTGGAGATTAAAAAGGAACTGGTAAAGTTTTTGGTGGATGCTGAACCATACAACCTGCCGGAATTTTTTGAGAAGCGTAAATTGTCAAGATAGTACACAAATTGTTCATATAGGCTATTTACTTTGAAATATTACCTTTTGTATTTGAACTTGACGTCGCTCTCATGCAATGAATGTATTTGTATATGATTTGCCTCGAGAAATAAAGGTTATTATTATTATTATTATTATTATAATAGTTTTTGAGCAACATCAGACAACTACCTCTAATACCCACCGCCTCAAGTCTGTCAAATAACATCTCATGCGACACACTATCAAAAGCATTTGCCAAATCGAGAAATACCGTCATACACTTCTCATCATCGTTCATACCCTCAACAAGTAGTGAATGAAGTTGTTCAATTGCATCCTGGGTGGATTTTCCCTCTCTGAAACCGAATTGTTTTGAGCTTAGGACATTGAAATTTTCAAGAAACTGTGTAATTCGAGACTTCAAGCACTTCTTGAATATTTTGGCTAAGTTGTTGATTAGTGAAATTGTTTTTTCATTCGATTTATGTATATATATCACTAACGATTCTTTCCATTCCTGTGGTATTTTAGACGTCTCGAAAACTAAATTAATAATATGGACTAAAGGTGTTAAAAGATGCATGTGTAATAATTTTAAAAGTCTAGCAGAAATATCGTCTGGACCTGGCGCAGCATCATTTTTAAGTGATGTATTATTTCGTTTCTATCTACCGGTTTTAAGAACATAGAGGAATCATTACTTTTGAACTGGAATATGCTGTCATTATTAGGTTTTTTATCACCGACGCCATCTTTTTTCCAATATTAACGAAAAACTCATTGGATTTATCAGCAATGTCCTTATCATCAGTGAAAGTGTTCCCCTCATCATCTGTTATTGACCTCAGTGAGTCTTTCTTTTTGTATCTAATCGTTATTTTATTTATTACCGACCACGTCTCTTTAGAATTTCCACTTGGGTTTTTTATTTTATCAGAATAATAATCCTTTTTAGTTTTACCTATAAGAGCATTCAATTTATTTCTATAACGATTGAAAATTTGTCTATCTGCATCAGTACCATTCAGTATTTTCTTTTTCATTTTATCTCGAGTTTTTATCGAAGTTATAAGACCGACAGTTAGTTATACACGGTTTGATTTTTTTTTGTGTTTTTTCTGGTATTTACTTGATTTTATGCATTTTGTGAGCTTATATTCAAAAATAGAAAAAGCTTCCTGTGGATCCCTAGTTTCCAAAACATCATTCCAACTTTCATTTTTCACTTTTTCTTTCAAAACATTATGATTTATGTGGGTGGTTCGCTTGCTACATGTCTGTTTTTTTTGTTCTAACACCACTCAATAACCAAACAAATAAGCATATTGCTTAGTGATCCCTGAGGGATGTATGGAAAACCCCCGAATTGAAAGAATATCTTCACTCCACTTTACTATTATTTCTAACAAAAATATGATCTAACAAGCTAGATGAAAGTACAGATTGTCTAGTTTCTTTGTTAACATCACAAATCTATGTTGACGTAAGTTACATTGATATAATATTGATTGATTTGTATTCTCTTTTAAATTTATGTTAATATCACCAATTATTATCTCAGTATCATTTTTCACTAGTTTTGAAATATAATTAGACAGATCCGTTATGAATGTATTTACTTGTGCCGCTGGCGGCCTATAGGTAATTGTTATTCCAAAAGTTTTATGGTTTTTAGTAAGAGATAGTCTCAAAAGGTTCACTTCAGTCAGTTCTATGATTTCATATTTAACTTCGAATTCATCTCTAACATATAATAAAAGGCCATCACTCCGATTATATCTAGATTGATAAACACTGAATCCCGAGATATCAAAATCGATCAAGTTACGAACGCACCAACATTCGGAAAACACTATTATATCTAGATTTTCACACTCTAAAGATTGTAAACATATCAAAAGGTTATCAAAATTTTTTTGAACACTTCTAATGTTAAAATGTATTATATTCTCTCCCTCCTAAATTCCTAGCGAGCCTGATCAAAATCAACAAACACATCTGTTTCCCCTTCAACAAAATTTTCCCCTGATTCATCCATCTGTAATCTCATAATATCAATTCAAAATAACACCTATACAAACACAACAACTCGATTACGCCCTCAATTAGCTCAATTCAAAATATTATATAAATCCCACAAAATCAATGATACAACAATCCAAAAAATTAATAAATTTGACGATTTGAGTACATTCACTTATTTACTAATTAATCCTTGTTAGTGGTTTGACTCTGATGCAGCGAATCTATATGTATTTTATTCTTCCATGTAGTGTCCAAACATTTTTGTATCCAAATTCTTTCGAAGCATTTTTATATATTTTATATCTCATTTTAGTAAGATCTTCTTTCACTTGAATTTTCAGTTTGTGAAACTTCTTTTTATTCATTATGGTGTTTTTCTGCGCAAAACTTCACTAGGATAGGTTGTTGTTTTTTGGCCACTAGGTTTCCAATTCGAAAACATTTGTTTATTAAATTCTCCTGGCCAGCAATACCCACTTCATTACATAGTACTGTAATTTTCTCTTGAATATCTTCTTCTTGTGGGTCTTCTGGAACACCAAACGCAATTACATTTCGAGACTTGTTATTTTGTTCTAGATTATCAATTTTTTTTTTGTAGTCCTTCAATGTTTTCCCCTTTCTCTTCGTATTTCAATCATTTCTCGCACTTTCTCAGCAATTTTGTTAACATAGGTATTCATGATTTCAGATAATGTTTGCTTCACTATTTCTTTGATTTCTGCTCTATTTTCCCTAGTGAGGCCCATTTTTTTCTATTGGAGTAGTGTTCTCGCAGGTGAAAATGTAAACACAGAATATAAACTGTCGATCGATTTTCCTGTTCAGTTGAAAAGCCATAGCAGGGCTGCTGCATCGTAAGTTATATTTCCTTTCCTACATATTTTTCATCTAATTCCATCTTTTTTCCCTTACGTTGCAGTCGTACTGCTACTCAGCTCCTGAGGAAGGTGATTTTACTCACCAAAACTAGTTGAGCAGACGTGCATTTGCAGTCATATTAATGAATTAGTTTCATCAAAAATAAGGCATATTATATCTTTCCTTAAATATCAATTATGGTGAACGCCAGAGGGTTTAGAGAAGTCATCATTGTTTAAACATTGGCAATCCAAGTCGCAATTCTAGGAATTTTGTTAGCCATAATGGAAGTTTTTTTAGAACGGTGGTGAGTAGGTTTAACATCATGCTGTTCTATAAGCTTCTACGGTGTGCGTACTTATTTTGATTTTATCATTAGCTAGTACCCTAGCATGAAAAGAATTTATTTCTAAGGCTGAAGGACCTAAGGTCGATGGCCATTTGCTAGGCAATAAAGTACAATTATGTATCTATCCATTTCTATTAATTCGACAAAGCTTTTGATCGTTGCTTCATAGTCAGCTACATCATAAATGAATTTTGGGGGTGGTGCAGGAGTCTTGTTTTCCTTAGTTATTGTCGACTCTGTGGATGGCGTTGTCTGTAGAATTGCAAATATGTTTTTTCTATTTCAGTATCGTAATGAGTTCTTACAGTACTAAAAGTATAGTGCTGTAATGAAACTCATTACAGCATTGTTTTCAGTTATATTTTTCGTTTTGTAGTTTTCAGTACTGACCTCCGATCAAATCAAGTTTCGAATCAAATCAATTCAAATTCCGTAATCTGTCACACCAACTGCCAAGATGAAATATAAAAGTCACTAACCTGAATTTTTATTTGAATTTCGAGAATATTTCACAAAAATTGACTGAAATAGAGAAAATATCGTCTAATACTCGTTGCAGAAGGCAATTCCAACACTCATGCTATCGAAAACGAGCGACGAAGGAGCGTTTTCGAACTTCGCATTCTTGTTGAAATAAGAGCTCATTCTGCAACTTGTTTTAGAATATACTATTCTGTTGGGATTACAGTTGGTGTAGGGGTATGTGAAGACGATCTGCCAATTAAGTTGGTTATCTCCTCCCATTATTGTGTCTTGTTTATGTATGACTATTTGTAGTTTTTGAGGGTTTTGCGTTTGATTATCAGGGTCTCCGTTTATGTAATCGATAATTTGTCCTATTTGTCTGTCGTCATGATTTGATTTTTCTGGAAATCCCTTGAACACTTCTTGGTTTTCGTGAATTATTATTTCATCTTCATCTGAAGGCGTAAGTTTTTAGCATATGAACACTTTTAGACCATGTACACATTAGGCGTTAGGAAACGCGCGTTAGCCAAACGCGCGTTTCAAAATACAAGTGCTCCAATGTATCCGTACACATGCAAACGCGCGTTTTTGATCCAACGCTCGTAAAACGTGCGTTTGAGGATATTCGACCGGGTACTCATTAGGTGTTTCGGAACACGCTTCTTGCTAGCGCTCGTTTCGAAAAACAAGTGCTCTTATGTACCCGTACACATGCAAAATGAGCGTTTGTATCCAACGCCCGGAAAACGTGCGTTTCAAGATATTTTTTGAAGCGCGCGTTGAATATGCGTCAGGTGGGCGTTTCGAGATACATGTGTTCTTATGCAGTCGTACACACTTCAACGTGTGTTTTCATGACGATTGTATCTAATTTGAAAATGAAAATGGAATTTCGATACTGACTTATTTATTGATGAGGTTAAAAAAAAACCAGCTTGGTGTGACATGACGAGTCCCGAATATAAAAATAAAATAGTGAAAAAAAGGAATTGGGAAGAGATAGTTGAAATTTTCAATATTCATGGAAAAGTTCCAGATAAAAAAAATCTTAGGGGGAACTGATAATGTGATCAACTGCATTCCTATTCATCTTCTCTTGTTTTCGAATTTCAGTCCAAAATATCAACTTCGGTCATTTTCTCCGTTTCTGTTTGTGCTCGGATGTCAAAATGAAAGCATTATACAGACATTTTTTTACAGCAATCCAGTAGCATACTATATTTCTTCCCAATAGGCTTCCTTGCTTATTTATGCTATAAGATGAAGTTGTATTTTTTCCTCCTGAGAAAACATACACTACTGGATTGCTATGAAAAAAGTGTCTGTATGATGTTTTCATTTAACATCCTAGCACATTCAGAAAAAGGAGACCGAAATTGAAAATTTCCCAAATTTCAATTTTAGTCTCGAAAACAAAAGAAGAGGAATGCAGTTGATGGATTTATCAGTTTCTCTAAAAAAGATGACCGTAAAGTGTGATTCATTTTCCTCTATCTCTTTCGGTTAAAAAATTCTAGTTCACCAATTTTGTCCACCCTGTACAGGGTGGGCATATTTCGATGTTTTAGCACTACAACTTTTGAACCAGAGGAGATAGACAAAATCTGATATTTTTGGCTACCTTCTTTTGTTTTCGAGTTATAAGCAAAAATTGGAAAAATGGTGATATCGGAAAAAATTGATATCTCCGCTAATACTGATGATAGAGCTCTGAAACTAAAACATTATACAGGCACTTCAATACGTAGAATCCAGTGGCATGCTCATCGTTTCTGCAGAATTTTTAATTACAAAGCTATGACCCGAAGTTATGTTTTTTTGAATAGGAACACTAGATTCATGTGCCATTAATTTTTTCTAATTTCAGAAATATATAACATCGTATGGTTCGTATCAATAAACCAATATGAGTATAGAAATTGGTCAAGAACCTATATTCATCTGAGTCTCAATACTTTCTATGGTTGCAATTGTCGATGAGCACAGAAGAATTTAGTATCTTATAATTACCACACTTCATTTCTGGTAGTCTTTTCATTTCTATACTTTTGTTATAGGAAGCTCCATTTTTCTGTGCTCATCAATAGTTGAAACCATAGAAAGTATTGGGACTCATATGAAAATGAGGTTTTTGATCAATTTCTATACTCATATTGATACAAACCTTACGATGTTATATATTTTTGAAATCAGAAAAAATTAAGCTTTCAGAAAATGACACAGAAATATAGTGTTTCTATTTAAAAACACATAACTTTGGGTCATCGCTTCGTAATTAAAAATGCTGCAAAAAAGACGAGCATGCCACAGGATTCTACGTTAAAAAGTGCCTGTAGAATGATTTAATTTCAGAGCTCTATCATCAGTATTAGCGGAGATATAAATTTTTTCCGATATCGCCATTTTTCCAATTTTCACTTATAACTCGAAAACAAAAGAAGATCGCCATGAATGAATACAATTCTTGTTAGTTTCTCCGAAAAAGACATCGAGAATAGGGTATCAGATTTTATCTATCTCCTCTGGTTCAAAAGTTGTAGTGCTAAAACATCGAAATATGCCCACCTTGTACAGTGAAATGAAAAAAGTACCCAAGAACCGACGTCTGTCAAGGAAAAGTGAATTGCTAAATATCATTCAAAGAGCACAAATTCCTCAAACGAAAACAACACATCAAGCATATCTATTTCCATATTCCTCAATAAATCCAGGAGCGTATAACTATGTTGATATTAGCATCAACACAGACTTCTCAGCAGTGGACTAGAGCTCGAACGCCACTGCAGACAGAGTGGGTCATCAAATTATGTGACAGACATTCTGACATAATTGAAAAACTTCGATCAATGTTGCCGTAATTTTGGATACAGTATTTGAAACCTTCCATGCGTTAGTCTATCGCGTGTTATTGGGTGAACCCAATTTTTTTTTGTCTTTGGCATCGCCTTTTATATCGACCGTAGATGAACCACACACACCGAATCACTTCAGCATTCATTTTTGAAGTATTTACTGAACTAGTACGGTATGCTCGCCTTAATTATTAGAATATAACGCTGATCTAACGCCGAACTAACGCTGCAGTGTGTACGCTGCCAACGCGCGTTAAACGCAACGCCAAACGCCTAATGTGTACGAAGCCTTAGATCATCGAGAGTCTTATCTTATCGTATCACAGATGTGCACTATCGCGGTCGCGGTAAATAATTGTTTGACTTTGCCGTTTGCGTTTTTACTTCCGCTAAGCGCCGAAATATTAACGCGAAAAGAACCTTTTCTGGAAGTTGTTTCAGTTCTTATTCTTATGGTCGAAAAACTCCAATTTTCACATTTTTTAATTCGAATGTGAACACCAAGATATCAGAACTGCTTTCATAGTTGAACCAGAATTTTCAAATTTCACAAACTTAAATTTGCGTGATTCATTTCTACATTGTTATATTATTAAAACTTGTGAAATGCCTAGACAATAATGTACATTCTTAATTCTCATAATTATTAATTGTCACATAATATGATATTGAAAACAAATAGATAATTCAGTTCCAGATTTTTTTTTAACATTTTCACGGCATCACATATAAAATTTCATTTCAGGTTACCGATCATCCAATTATCATCAAAGATACAGCGTTGACAAGAGTTTGGTTTAAACAAGATGATGTTTATAAGCTACCAAAAGCAAACTTGATGTTTGATTTTGTTAGTCCTCTGGCATACCTGGATCCATTGAATTGCAATCTAACTCATATGTTAGTTCAATTATTTAGAGATGCCTTGAATGAATATACATACTCAGCTGAAGTTGCAGGACTTAAATATGAATTGATAAATACAAAATATGGGCTCATTGTAAGTAAAACAATTTATTCACTATTCTGGAGCTCATATATTACTTCTACAGTTGGCTATTGAAGGTTATAACGATAAACAATATATTCTATTGGAGAAAATAATGGAACGATTGACGTCATTCAAAGTTGATCCAAAAAGGTTTGGTATATACAAAGAAAATGTGAGTAACTATTCATCAAAATATTTTTTGATACAATTAAAAAACAGCTATAGCTGTCAACTTATTAATTGAAATTTTTTTTAGTATATAAGAAATCTGAAAAATTTTAATGCTGAACAGCCTTATCAACATGCTATATATTATTTAGCAGTACTGTTAACTGAACATTCTTGGACTAAACAGGAACTTCTTGCTGCAACTGAACGTGAGTTCGAAATAGATATTGAAGTTAAAATTAAGCAGATATTGAATACACTTCAAATTACAATTTGATTCATATTGTATATCCAAGATATAATCAGTTATTTTTTTTCTGGAAATATAAATTTAATTTGAAAGTTCCTATCAGACAGATGAATATTTCAATTACTTTTGACTGTAAACTGAAATCGAAATGAATGTACAAAATAATTCATAGTTGAAATTCTGAAAACCCATATGTACATATATTGAAGCCGCAGAGTAACAAAGAGAAGCACAAATTTGAATAAGTAATTAAACGTCCAGTCAATGAGGGCAAAAATAGGGCATTACCACCGAATTCTATCATAATGCTTCGATTTTGATGAAATTCTTAGAATAAGCTCTATTTACCTCCTACAAAGTGTACTCTATGCCGATATATATTATGCTTATTATTTTTCGGGGGTGAAAATTACTCCTCATTGCCAAAATTGAATAAAACACTTTGTAACGTGAATAAAAATAATTTCTGGGCTTTGATAGCGTTTTATGAAGTTGAATAAAGGTCTTCATATATTTTAAGACTGTATAAACCCCCTATCAGCTTAAGATGTGTAAAAAAGGGGCTTTAATAATATTTTGAACTAACATTTGGAACACCCTGTGGAGGGTTTTTCAAAATTCTGAAATTGTACGATATTCCACAGTCTTCGCCTTAAAAAATGTGAAAACGGTTTGTGCTTACGATATCTAGGTTAGGAATAACAAACATAATACCGAATACACTTATCTCCCTTTTTTCTTCAGTTTTTTCTCGATATTTTGGAAAGTATTTTGACGAATGCAACGATTTGAGTACGAATGTATTCAGAATTGCATACTCTATCAAATTCGAAAACAAAAAAACAAAACAAAAAAAATTTGAAATTTTTTTTTTCACTAACTGAAAGTGGTCAGGCTCCAAGAATATTTTAGATCGGTAGATAATGTCAAACAATATCATAATCCCAATTTTCAGATTTCAAATAGGTCCAGTTCACCAGAAACGCCTAATAGGCCGTCGAACTTGGTACACCCTGTATATATATATATATATATATATATATATAAAATATTCCAAGTAATGATCGTTAAATAATCTACCAAAATCGTTAAGGGATATCGATCAATACACCAAAGGTTAATCTATTCTTTATTCATAGGCCAAGCTTTTGGAAACATTTAGTTCCTTCCTCAGGGCAACTGTAAAGGGCAATTTTATAAACAATTACAATAAAAATGACAAACTTCTTACCGAAAACGAATAAAAGGTGTAAACAGTGTAAGTGTATAATAACATTCATAAAACTCGTCAATTCCAACAAACCTATAAAGTCACATTTTTATTGTAATTGTTTATAAAATTGCCCTTTACAGTTGCCCTGAGGAAGGAACTAAATGTTTCCGAAAGCTTGGCCTATGAATAAAGAATAGATTAACCTAAGGAATATCCCTTAACGATTTTCGTGTATATATATATATATATATATATATATATATATATATATATATATATATATATATATATATATATATATATATATACATCCTACTATCCTTGGCTCCTCCGTCTGAATCGCAGACATCGGTCCTCCACGAGATGGAAGGCGTATAATGAAAATTTGGTCAAAGTATATTACCTAATTGAATGTCCTCATCACCTATTCGACAAAATATTCTCAATTTTTTTTTTATTTTCCTTCAGAATTCCGTACTTAGGTCCACCGTTCAAACTATAGTAATTAGATCAACCTTAAGTATACTTCCATATCTAATTTACCGACTGTTGGTCCTCCGCAAGGGTAATATTATCCACTTCGAAATACCTAGGTCATCCGGCAGCGTTGCCACAATGTCATCAATATGATATAGTCCTAGCGAACGACTTAGCGCCTTTGTCATATAATAGGTTTCGATGGATCCGTTCGTTCCGCCCTGATGTGAATTATTTATATTCAGTAATCATTTCATCTTGAACCTTGGTAGGTGAAGGTATATTTCTATATTTCGTACATTGTTGATTTTGAACATGAATTGTGAATTAGTTTGACTCGAAATAGATCTCGCAATAACTATATTTTATTGAATTATTATTGGTGAAAAAAAGAACGAAAAAAAGAACGAAAAAAAAGATTTTTTCATCAGCAACGTGAAAAAAGAGTTGAAATCCAACCAAAAACATTTTCATGTAAAATATTGCCAAGACGAGGCCGTATTTCTAACATTGTCAACAGATCGCATGTAGAGCCAAGCTGCTAACTCTACACTCTTCATCCTTATTTCACAAACTCTATGCCTTGGTAAAAATAAGTGACTTGGCCTTGTTCTTAACTATTGTATAACTATTGAATAACAGAAAAATTATTACCAGCGAATGAATTTCTTACCTTACGCTCACGTGGCGAAAGAGAAACGGCCAAGTCACTTATTTCGACCAAGGCATAGAGTTTGTAAAATAAGGACTTGTGAAGACGAAAAGTGTCAGCTTGGCTCTATTATTTTAATATCTAATATACTCATTTATTCTTGATATCTACATTGCATGAATGTTAAGCCGGGAATACCTGCTTGCATACATTCAAATAGTTGCATCATGAATTACACGCAGCAAGAAAGAATTAGAATTTATTGCATGGGTGGAGCACAAGGAAAAGAGCAGTATTTTGGCATTAAGAATTGATGCTCGACAGTATTCAGATGTCTGCAGGTCGAGCAAGATTGAGTTGATGAAAATATTGATTATTAAAAAAAAACTAAAGCTGCTTCGAGTTAACATATTTCCTAGAACGTTCTCTTCTATTTTTTTCAAATTTCTCAAGAAATATTGAGTTTGAAGTGAAATTATTGATAAAGAAAATTAAAAAAGAAAAAATTCTCAACGAAAATGATCGTGTTCGTTTTTTCACAGTTTCAACGGTTCTGGAGATTGAATTGCAGTATTTAATAACCGCCCCAATTTTGAGCTCGACAATATGGTGGTCAGATTTCGATGATTTACCTACTACTACAACTCCTTCTTCTTCTCTTTTTTGAATGTACATAAGCAAAATTACTTTTTATAAATATTATGATCCAATTTTCAACTTCTCTTACTAATATTAAAATAAGTAAGTGAAGTTATAAAAACATTATATACACTTGATATACTTAATACTAATTTACTTCGATAAAAATGTTAATAACTGCTTTATCGTTGTTTTAATTCTTTACTCATATACTATTTTTATATATCCGCATCCGCGGATCCGGATTCTTCAGGGTATCGAAAAAAGACCTCTGTGAAAATATCAGCTCCAAATAATAAAATTTATTTCTATTTTGCCTACTAATAGCAGGGGAAAAATGTCTTTTTTCAATAAAAAATTCCTAGAACACAAACCAATTGACGGATTTGTTTGTGTGATACATTTTCGTGTAGGCAATTAGATACACTACAAATATGTCCCTTACGATATTTCGATAAAACGGCCTCTTCAAAAGTTATTCGATTCGATGCTAATATTGAGGTATTTTTGAAGAAAAAAAATATTAAAAAATAACGACTTTACTTGTTTTCACGCAACCCGCCTTCTAATCATCTTCAGGGCATCGACAAAAGGCGTCTGTGAAAATATTAGCTTTGAATATTAATATTTAGAAGATATTGAAGAAGGAAAATTTTTTCCTGCTATCAACAGCGGAAATAGAATTAATCGCTGAGCGACCTCTAAATATTAATATTCAAAGCTGATATCTTCACAGACGCCTTTTTCCGATACCCTGAAGATAATTAGAAATAGAGTTTCGTGAAAACAAACAGAATCGATACTTTTGAATAATTTTTTTCTTCAAAAATACCTCAATATTAGCATCGCAACGAATAACTTTTGAAGCGGCCGTTTTATTGAAATATCGTAAGGGACATATTTGTAGAGTATCTGATTGTCTACACGAAAATGTATCACACAATGAAATGCGTCTATTGGTTTCTGCTCTAGGAATTTTTTATTGAAAAAAAAATTTTTTTCCCTGCTATTAGTAGGGAAAATAGAAATAATTGATGAGCGACCTCTAAATATTATTATTTGAAGCTGATATTTTCATAGAGGTCTCTTTTCGATACCCTGAAGATAATTGGGTGGGGTTTCGTTAAAACAAAAAATGTCGATTTTTTTGAAACAGTCTAATATTTATATATTTTTAAGAAAAAGAAAATTCTTTGCCTTTACGAAGGCACATGAGATGTGCGGGATATTGATGAGGCCCAACAAGGCCAAAACCGGTATATCTCTCATCACAGTGACAAAATCTAATATCATTTCTCCAACCTCATGATAAAAGATCTCTGAGCCTGGGAATTGAAAATGGTATTCATTTCGATGATTACTATTTTGAATTCATCTATGTTTCAAAAAAGTCTAATATATATGTATATTTCAAGATAAAGATAAATACACTTAACTCTGAATGCGTAAAAATTTTCTATTGCTGTTGATTAAGTATGACTGAGTGGGCGAGCTGCTACATTTATTTCATTTTTCATGTAAGAATCTGAAAAATCGAAATTATTTTCAGTCAACTTATTACAACACTGTTTATTCTTTCAGATTTATCCATGAAAAGAGATTGATTTTTACGGTATACAGGGTGTTCCAAGTTCGACGGTCTATTAGACGTTTCTGGAGAACTGGCCTTATTTGAAATCTGAAAATTGAAAAATTTTCTTTAAAAATTTTTATCATTCCCTGTATAACTGAAAGTGGTCAGGCTTCAAGAATATTTTAGCCCGGTAGAGAATATATAATAATTTATATAATAGCCCGGTCGAACAATATCATAATGCCAATTTTCAGATTTAAAATAGGTTTTCCAGAAACGTCTAATAGGCCGTCGGACTTGGTACACCCTGTACACAGGCAAGCTTTTCCGTCCATGTTCTGAATCCTTAACAATTAAATTTTGTGTACCTACTCAGAAGGTGTAGGACGTCAATACATATAATAATGATAACTACACTAACTACTCTGTACTAACACTACTACTCTGTACCTATCACCAGTAGACACAAGACAACATTCCATTACATAATTTCCTATCCCAAACATCTATTTTTTTTGTATATGTACAGTGAAACCTCTCTTGGCGGACACTTCCCATAAACGGACGCTCCCCACAAACGGACAATTTCTCTGGAACGGAGAAATTCGGGACAATTTTCTTGTTATACGAATTCTCATGAGCGGACACCTCTATCGGACGGACACGGACACTATAATTTTCCCAGCGGTGCCGAAAAACCTCCAAGTAACGGACGCGGAATTCTGGAGAGCGGCCAAATATCAATATGTAGATACCCACCAGAGTCCTCTATGGTACCCACTTGAGGAGATCAACCTCACCCAACCGCGTAAACCCAAGGCATAATCAAAAATGTGAAATTTTTCTACCGAGACTCGATTCTGAAACATGTTCTATCAAAAATGGATAGTGCTTCATCAGCTTCAGAATTATCCAAATCAATAAATATTCTGGAAGCACTGTACTTCATTAAAACAGCTTGGGATAAAGTTTCCCAGCGAACTATCCAAAATCGTTTTACTAAAGCAGGATTAAAAAAAAATTGATATTCTTCGAATATCTCTGAGGAGGCATATGACGAAGAGTACTCCGTACCCTTGTCAGTACTAGCTACTTTCTTCAAAATCTGTAAAGCAGTGTGCAACACAGTTTATGATGCAGAATTTGGTAATTTGGACGAAGAAATTACCACTGAAGATTATTCCAATTTTGTCAATGAAAATGAAGAGAAAGATGACGAAGAGCAAATTGAAGGTAGCATTATTTCTGAAAGCACCAAAATAAAATCTAATACCGAGGCACTTAAATTGATTAGCGAATCGAAAATATTTGCCCAAGAAGATTTCGTGGCTTTTCGACTGGTTAAAAATCTGGAGACCCACTTTCAAACACGTCTACTCACTGAAAGAGAAAAAAAAATGACACAACCTAAGATTACTGATTTTTTCTGAATACAATTTATAATGTAAACTATTTCTGTAACAGCTTCATATTTTGCAAATCAATTTTTTTTATAAATTTATACATATATTTCATCAAATATTTCGTTTCATTTCTCTTTGTATTTATTTTGAACCTTCCCACGAGCGTACACCCCCCACGTCCGGACAAAGAAGCTGGAACCAATGGTGTCCGCTCTTGGGAGATTTCACTGTATATTGATGATACATATGCAGCCTGAATTAGAATCGCTTCAGTTTTTTCTTTCAAAAGTTGTACGCTTCAAAATTATTGTTTTACTGACTGGTTATTCAAATACGAAATTGACTGGAAATATAGAAATATTGGAGGTATACTTCTGGTGAGTTTATCTCAGTTACAATACTTGTTTATAAACAACAACCTGATCACTAAACAACTACCAATATTCTTCCACGTTTTTTAATTATTCAAGAAGAGCAAACTACTCAACACTGTGCATAAAGAAGTCACAAAAAAGATATATTTGAAATACGTATGAATTGATAATTCCTGAAATACTTTACGAAAAAATAGAAACGTTGAATAGAAAATTTAAATACCCTCAAAATAAGGTATCACAAAATCCATCCTTTCATTCGAAAAAAAATCTGCCATCTCGTAGAGAGTAATATACGGAGGATGAATTTTTTACTACTATCCAGGAAAAAAAAAGTATTTTTTCAATTAAATTTCTTTTGGTTCCAGGATATTGTCTCGTTCAGATTTTGGATGAGGGCGTGTTTATTTACGTCCTCGTTGTACAGAACTATTGGATCCTCATTAGATGTAACATAGACGGTTTCTATACTGTGCCTGCAGTATGTCGATACTGAAGACTTGGCACATCAAGCAGCAAAAAATCGCTTTACAATTGTTTTTTAGAAAATAAAATCTAATTCGAATTCTTTCGATCCGAATTAAATAATAATTGTCGGCATTCTAAACGCTTCGTCGCCGTGCTAGATGGAATGTGCAATGTCGGTACTAAGTCCTTCGGTTTTTACGAAGATTTATTGAACCCTTTATTCCTCTTTCGATTATTATTTTAGAGGCGTATGAGTCAACTTGATTACAAAAATAAGCTTGTTGTTTAAAAGTTCACACAATTCAGGTTCATACCCATTTATGCAGCCCAAATGTATCTACTCAATTTATAGGACTTCGTCAGTCGGAAATTCCCTTTGAAGTTTATATTTAGAAGAACGAGGTCCACTACTACCGCACTGGTCCAGATGATGGAGTTTTTAGTTGTGGCGTTGCACAATTCTGAAGAGGCCATGTTAACATGTATGGACCTCAGCAAGGCCTTCGACTGCGTCAGTCATAGCAAACTTCTCTCAAAGTTAGGGTACATTGGCGTTAGAGGTACAGCATTAGAATTCTTTGGATCTTATCTGGAAAATCGGAGACAGCTTGTGGATCTAAATGGGAGTTTGTCATCCGTGAGAGGGATAACGTCGGGAGTATCCCAAGGATCTATACTTGGACCAATCTTATTCCTGATTTATATCGACGACCTAGTGGATAACGTGACGGCGGATGAAGAGGTGCTTTTTGCTGATGAGTAACAGTTGGTGGAAATCTGACGTGGACACAACATATTAATGAGTTGTGTGGGAAGTTCTCGACTGCAATATTTGCCATAAGACAGATTAAGAACGTACTGACTGAGAGAGAAGCGCTTCTCACCTATTTTACGCAATTCCATGGAAGAAGTGTGTCCTCACAGTGATCGTTGGGGTTGATCAAATGACCAGCTACAGGCCGTTTTTCAAAAAAATATGGCATACTCACCGCCCCATGCTGTCATATTCTCGAGTGCCTCTTGTATGTTCATGGAAATAAGGACACACTTTTGAAACACTCCTCTATACATGACCACCAAACAAGGACTAGAGACAAGTTTGTAATCCCCAGGCATCGACTAAATAGGACGCAAAATAGCTACATTTTCCACGGCTTGAAAATGTATAATAAACTCCCAGAAGATGTGATGTGAATTTCAAAAGAACGGTCAAGTCTTTGCCTACCAAGAATGATTTTTATTCAATAGATGAGTTCATGTTGAATCGGTTCTAGTCGGTCAGATTGTATGTCTATATAAGTGTTATATGTCTATTTGTTTTATACATATACGTGTATATGTTCGTATATAAACTGAATTACTGTTTTTACTTTTGTATATTATACAATTATTTTTGACATGCCCTGTAAGATTGTTAAGGGAAAATAAATGAATATCAATATTTCCAATTGAATGTAAATAATAATATGTATTTCGAATCTGTAGAAGCGTTCAAAATTCGCCTAATGAAATAGTATTCTGATAATCAAATACAGGTGTCTCAAAATGACCCACCTATATTTATCTTTAAATGACTTCAGAGAAGTTGTGTAGAAATTGATCTAATTTTTTATTCTATATTCCTTCATAAATCAGCCAAAGTTTTGGGATTATTATGGTGCTAAGATAACCCTACAAGAAATAAATAGTTGAATCAGGGCTCCTGATTGATGAAAACACTGTCATTATATGTTTCAACATGATCAAACTATTGCTTTCGAGTTAAATATATAGAGCATACCAGGATTGATTTAATGTTTTCTTATTTCAGAGTTGACAATCGAAAGGTTAGAAGCTTTCATTCCACAAATTCTATCAAAAATGCACATAGAATGCCTAGTTCATGGAAATGTGAATAAAACAAAAGCACTGGAGATGGTTGAAATTGTTGAGGAACAATTGAGGAATACATTGAAGATGTGCCCTTTACTTCCACGGCAGCTTCTGCTCAACAGAGAATTGAAATTGGAAAAAGGCTGTTATTACCTGTATGAAGTCCAGAATGATATTCATAAACCATCGTGTATCGAATTGTATTATCAATGTGGTTTGCAGTCAACAGAATCAAATATGAAGCTTGAATTATTCTCAAAAATTATTCAAGAACCATGTTTCAATATTTTACGAACGAAGGTAATTTGGAGATAATCTTTAATTTATTCAATATTGTTTCACAAAAAATTGTTCTGCAAAAAAATATTTTTTTTACTGATGACAATGAAATCACGGATATAGGTTCTGTATAACGTTTATGTCCAACGATTAAATTCACTCCTTTTCCACTATTCATTTTTTTCATTCTTCAAAAAATTTCAGACTTATTCATAATGCATAAACTAGATACAAATTCAATGATATTAATGATATTGACATTTGAATAGAAATATGAGGAGAGAATATCTATTACTGCTTTCCAGTTAGGAATGTCTTACTCCGGGACTTGACGCACTGGTGTTTCTCGCCCTCGCTATGACGAGAAATTCAAATATTACAAGACAAACACAGCGTTCGACTGCTAGCAGTGTGTGAAGCTTGAAGCCCATAAATTCGGGGGGTGCATCAGGGGAAAGAGGAAGGAAGCGCGAGTACTTGACGCGCATCACTGACTGGAACGGTCCAAAATAGAATCGGTGCGCATCTAGGGCGCTCCTGGTGCGCCCCAGCCGGTAACTGGAAAGCCTCTATTTTCTGATAACGTTATATATTTGCAAGATTTTGAAAAATTTTCGAGCCATACATCAGTCCTAGCAATTAGTATACAAGGTGTATCTGAATAACACCGATAAAATGTAAGGGGTGAATCTGTGATTGTGGTGGATCACCAGGGATGGTATTGGTAGGGTTCTTGGTAGGGTTAAATCACATTGACAAGTCACTATTTATTCTTCACCTTTTCAGGAACTGCTCACCTTATATGAGTAGATAGTTGTTTACATGTTTATCAAAACGCCATATTCATTTATAAACATTGTTACGTATGATATACAATATAATATACAGGCTGTGAGTTATACCTAATATACAGGCTGTGAGTTATGCACTACACCTCCCATTCGCCGAGAAGGATCATCATCTAGGCCTTTGATGATGATTCTTCAAGGAAGAGAAAAGAAAGAGATGCATCAAAACTCTCAGTTACACATAGATGGAAAATATAGAGAATAAGAAATATATGGCTCGAGAAAAAAAATTGGGTATAATAATATAAATTTTCATGACAATAAATCAAACAATATGGAAAGACGAATCGATACCGGTATCATCTTAACAGAAATGATATTACTAATTACAATCACTATTTATAAACTAGGTCTACCTAATATAAGCACTCTAAAGTTTAACTCATGATAGAGTGTCACTTCACTTATAGAAACGTTGCACTCGATTTTTATGCACGGTGAACAATTGTCCTTTATCATTTTTCACTGTACAATTGACATTATCATTGCTGACTACTTGGAAAGGGCCATTGTACCAAGGATCTAATTTCGACCTATTTTCATTTGAGATCATAATCAGGTCACCTTTTTTCAGATCGATATGACTAGCCATTTTATCGTAATCTGACTTTCGTTCATTTTTAGTTTTTTCAATCAGTTTTTGACATTTGTTATGAGCGATTTGAAGTCTATATCTGACCTCTTGGTAATATAAATCAATGTTGTAGACTGGGTCAATAGAATTCGTCGAAACGGATAGGTCAGGTTTCTTACCGAAAACGAGCTCGAACGGAGCGTAATTGTGATACGAACTTGGTGTCGTATTATAACAATAACAGTAATATTTGATCCACTCATCCCAATCTGATTTGAACTCATTGATATACATTCTTAAATACTCATTTAGAACTCGATGATTTCTTTCGCAGCAGCCTATTGTTTGACTGTGGTACGGAGTTGAAGTTTTATGTTCAATTTTCAGTAATTTGGTTAATTCTTCGAAAATTTGATTTTTATATTCGGTCCCTAAGTCTGTACGGATTTCTTTCATATTTCCGTATATTAGAATGAAATGTTCGACAATGGCTTTTGCTACAGTTCGAGCTTCTTTATTCGGAATGGGAATAACTACTATGTACTTTGACAATTCGCACTGAATAGTTACAGCATAAGAGTTACCTTGACTTGATCTCAGAAACGGACCAATAGTATCGATAGCAGTGATATCAAATGCAGATTGAGGGGTTGGTGTTATTACCATCGGCTCTACGTGTTTCACTTTTTTCTTATTGAACTGACACAACTCGCAAGACTTGATGAAATTTGCTACATCACGTGACATTCCTTTCCATCTATACTTCAAACGGAGTTTTTTCAATAATCTTTTTTGCCCGCTATGTCCTCCCGAAACAGGGTTTTCGTGAAATGTTTCAATTAACTTTTGTTTTTCATTTTTACTAGTAATAATTTTCGGAACGTCTATGAGAACTATACTTATTTTTTGCAATACTTTTTGACATATTTCTTTCAATTCGTTTTGTGTGCACACTTTAAATATTTCATCATTTTTTCTCAATTTTAATTTGTTGATACCGTGATTATCAGCCATTTTTTCAAGCTCAGACAACATATTCTCTAAAGAAATATTGCCATTGATAATTGGTATAACTTTTTCAGCACTGACTTTTCGGTTTCTTTCAAAAATAATCCTAAGATATTTTTGCTTAATTTGAAATACCAGTGCAGGGATTTTTATCGAACCCAAAATATCTAAATTCTCATACATTTTCGGTTCCGTGATATCACTATCTGGCTCGGAGGATTTCTGTTTGTTTTCATAGTGTTTATTTCGTGTCATTGAACGTGTTGTGGCAAAAATTTTGGGAGATTTGTGGGACGATTCTACGAGGTCTCTGATGCTAATACGGGACAGAGCATCAGCTACAACGTTTTCTTTCCCCGACAAAAACTGAATTTCGAAATCATATGACTCGATATCGAGGCGCATTCTTGTCAATTTTGACGATGGATCTTTGAGAGAAAATAAATATGCCAAAGGGCGATGATCTGATTTGACTATAAATTTATTACCGTATAAGTAGGGTTTAAAGTATTGGATTCCCCAATGTATAGCGGACAGTTCTTTCTCAATTGTTGATTTATTCGATTCGCCTTTTGTGAATGAACGCGAGGCGAAGCATATTGGCATTTCTCCTTCGTCAAAATTTTGAGACAAGACAGCAGCACAAGCCCGATTCGATGCGTCTGTTGTGAGAATGAAGGGTTTGTTGAAATCAGGATATTGCAAAATTTTTGGTGAAATTAGTGACTTTTTAAGATATTCAAATGCCTTCTGACATTCTTCTGACCAGAGGAAAACACAATTCTTTCGAGTTAATTTATTTAAGGGAGACGTAATTTCTGCGAAATTCGGAATGAAACGACGATAGTAATTGCAAAATGTAACGAAGCGTTTAACTTCGTCAGCGTTGGACGACACTGGGTATTTGTTTATAATATCGTATTTCGACTCATCCGGTAGAATGCCTTTGTCTGTAATTTTGTGACCCAAATAAGTTACTTCGCACCTGAAGAATTTGGATTTTTCGGGATTCAGCTTGAGATTATATTTTCTACAAATTTCGAAAACTTTGCGTATGTTACTTAAATGATGGTTTTTTGAACAACCTATGATTATCAGGTCATCCATATATAGAAATGCGTTTTCAGGACTTAAACCTGAAAAAGCAATGGACATCATTCTCATAAAAGAGTTTGGGCTTACTTTGAGTCCAAAGGGTAGCCTTTTGAACCTGAAGCTTCCTGCATCCACTGTGAAACTAGTGATGTCTCTTGAATCTTCATGCAGTCCTACTTGATGAAAACTTGAAATTAAGTCAACTACAGAAAAATACTTCGCTCTGCCAAGTTGATCCAATATATCATCTATTCTATTTAATGGAAATTTATCTGGGATTAGTTTTCTATTAACTAATCGGTAGTCAATTACTAATCTGTATTTCTTTTGATCAGAAGATGACTTACGGGGAACCAGAATAACCGGCGAGTCATATATACCGTTTGATGGCTCGATTATATCGTTTTCTAACATTTTCTTCACCTGATCGTTTATTTCTGCCTTTTGTGAATGTGGTATCCTATAATTTTTAACATATACGGGATTTCGATCAGTTACATTTAATTTCTGTTCATAGAAGTTGTTTGTCGTAATTTTATCAGTTTTTAAGCAAAAAATATCAGAAAATTCTAAGCACAGATTCAAAACTTCGGTTTTTGCAAATTCGGGAATATTATGGTCTAAAATGTTCAGTAAAGTGTCGTTTCTATTGGCACATTCATCATTGGAAGATGTAAAAATAAAATATTCTTTTATATCTCGCGTCTGTATTTTTTCTATGTTCACTTTCACATCTTGAAAATTAGTGTTTACAATTCTCACGATTGGATTAGAACTGGAAATAATTGAACCGGCTATGAACACTCCGGAGCAATTTCGTCATTCAAAACGACAGCGTCGTTCTTAAGTGATTCAAATTTATTGATATATCGATTGACTTCGCAACGACTGGGTATTACTAGATATTGGTCATCCAAACTATTTTTGATGGGAACACAAATTTTTTGATTTTCCGTTCTGAGCGTCATAGTCCAATTTTCATAATCTAATTTACACAGATAATTCGAAATGAAATCACGGCCTATAATTCCGTCTACTGGAATTGGAAATTTTTCTGAAACTAAATGGAAAGTGTGTGAAAACGCGTAATTTCCGAAATAAACTACGGTGTGTGTAGTTGCTATAGAATAAGTGCATTCATCTGTTACACCTCTTATTCTACATGCTTTAGACCAATCTACTATTTGGGAAGGGTTAACTTTAGTTCGTTTGAATAATGAAATATCTGCTCCAGTGTCAATTAGTAATAGAATTCTATCATTTCCAGTCATTTCAGTGGTTACTTCAACAAAATTTGAAAGTGAAAGGTCCACATTATACACTTTTAATCCCTCTCCAGTGGACCCGCCTGGAGGGATGAATGGTTTTCCGAATTATTGATAGCAGACTCATACATTCTTACATTTCTATTATTTTGGTGATTCGAACCTCTACTAAACCTGTTATTAAGAAATCTTCTACCTTCGGAGTACCTTCCACGACTTTGATTAAAATTTTGAAAATTTCTAGAAGTGCTTTGGAAAGAATTGTGGTTAAAAGTGTTTCGACCTGAATTTGGAGATCTATGATAACCTCTACCTCTGGGTCTATGCCAGGAATTTTGATTTCTAGAATAAAGAATAGAAGTGGTGGGCATTTCAGAGTTGACGTTCACGAATTTTGCTATAGCATCGTTACCAGACGGAAAAACACTTGCCTCCATTATTATTTTTACCCTATCTGAGTTTGAATTTTTTATTAGCGCTTTGACGACATTTTTAGTAGTGAATTTTTCAGCGACCTCTGCTGGAATGCCCTCATTGATATAAGCCCTTTTCAATCGGCTACTCAAAGAGTCCATTTCAGCAGCGAATTTAGTCAGTTCTCTACCGTTCTGTTTAATTGAATATAATTGTGCCTCTACATATTGGGAATCTTCAGTTTTTATTCCGGTCCTTAATTTACTTATTATGTCAGGTAATGAATTTTGGTCCGTGATGAGGTCTCTGGCTTTTCCGACCAATCTCGTTTTCACATAAGCAACCGCATTATCTTCGTTTCCGGTGGAATTTAATTGTAACAGTGAAAGCGCATCAATGAATGATAGCAATCTATCTGGGGACCCATCGAATTCTGTAGATAAAATTTTGCTTGCTAAATTAAAGAAATCTGCTTTGTTCATTGCCATTTTGTCTGAAATTTGTTCAATGTCTACCTTTGGAATATCTAGAAAGTCCAATTCTTTAATGTTCTTGTCAATGAATTCATGGCATGAAATTGGAACTTTAATGGCTATGTCTAGAACTTGGAATGATCTTATCACTTTATCTCTAACTTTTGAATAGGTATTTTTGAGAAGATATATCTGATTTTCGTCAAATTCGTGCCAGTGAAGAACAAGGTTACTTATATAATAGTTATAATGCGTAATTAAATTATTGATAACCTCTTCTCTTATAGCAATGGATTTGGGAATATCTTTCTTTAAAACCCTTTTCGATTCCTTCACTATGGAATCATGAATATTGTCAAAGAATACTTTGGCCTCATTCCAAGTAGCGAACATATAGGACGATGAACCATAACAATATTACCTAACTAACTACCTTACTAAGCACTAGTTGAATTGTTTTTCGTCAGCATAAAAGTCTTTCAACATACCTTATTTCGGATCACTGAACTCGTTAATTCCTATTGGAAATTCTGGATGTCTTCCTCTTCTCGGGTGGTACACTGGGAATTGCTGCGTTGGAATGCTGACTAGGAATCTGGTGCGGCCCTTAGAACCATGCTTCTCGAAATGTCCTTTTTCATTCCTCGTCTATAATTTTTCATAATTTTCATGAGAAAAATGGCACAGACGGCAACTGTTATGCAATAAAGCAATATTCTGATGTCGTTAGGCACTTTAACTTCTGGTTCTTCTACGATAAAATTTGAATTTACGACACCTGAACTGGACACTTCAGATTGCTTCGATTTGCTGCTCCCCATCTTTAAGGTAGGATCGCCATGTGGTGGATCACCAGGGATGGTATTGGTAGGGTTCTTGGTAGGGTTAAATCACATTGACAAGTCACTATTTATTCTTCACCTTTTCAGGAACTGCTCACCTTATATGAGTAGATAGTTGTTTACATGTTTATCAAAACGCCATATTCATTTATAAACATTGTTACGTATGATATACAATATAATATACAGGCTGTGAGTTATACCTAATATACAGGCTGTGAGTTATGCACTACATGATCAAAATTTAGGGGAGTAGTTGGAATAACATTTTTTGAAAAGTGAAAAGTTTCACACCTTCGCAAATAAAAAATTTTTCAATATTTTTTTTCTATATTATGCTGAAGACTCGAAACTTAGTAAATATAATTTGTCGATAAAACTACACATTTTGGAATTTTTTCTACCCTGAAGTAGAGTTTGAAATAGTCAATCCCTAGGATATATCCTCTTAGAATATTTTTACTTGTAGAGATAATAAAGTTAGTAAATGAATTGGGCTTCGCAACCATGTTTTTTTAAAGGAAAATTTTCATCCAAAAAAAATTCGTGAGCAGAAGTATTTAAGGGGTTGACTATTTCAACCCTTTGTCAGCATACTTCAAGGGAGAAAAAATTCCAAAATGTGTACCTAGTTTTATCAACAAAAAATATTCACCAAGTTTCGTGCCTTTAGCTTAGGATACAATATGCTAGGATAATAAGTAAGTTACTAACTGTTTGGGTTAATCTTTGGAAGAGTGTAACTTTTTCAGAAGAAGGTTTATCAAAAAATGTTATCCTAAATACCAACCTTAATTTTCATCAAATAATCATGCCTCACATTTTTTCAGTGTTATTTAGATACACCCTGTATAATACACTATTCTTTGGAAAATAGGAAACATGTCTGAATTTTCATTCAGAATTCAAATCATACAAATACAAAAGTGAATCAAATTACAGAAAAGAGAATCTGGTCCATCAATAGCTTTTTCTATATAAAATATCAGCACCTCAGAGGTAAAGTGTGTTAAATCACATTTTTTCAAACACGCGTTTTCTACAAAATTTAGTGCTTACTAGAAATCATAGGTTTCCTCAGGAATTATGTAGGAACTTAAGTTCTTTTCATTCTGGATGTGAAATGTAAAACGCATATTCTCCTCCTCTGGAAATAATAATGAGAATGAGCTTTTTGGTTTATTCCTAGAGAATGTAACCATTTCTAAGTAAGTATAACATTCTTAGGGAACCTATGAAATTCAAACAAACCTATGAAATTTTAATTTCGAATTTTCGTCAGAGCTACGACTTTGTCAGTGCTCCACACATGTCCAGCCATCTCCAACATTGTGGTGGCTAAAATAGAAAAATCATGAACCTAATATTGTACTCTTGGACATATTGAATATACACAAGATATACTTACAGCCTTCTAGCATCCATTTTATTAAAAATTGTATGTACTTTTTTATGTATAAAAATTATTGATATCTGTTTAAAATAATTGTGGCAAATTTAGGGAGAAACCTAACTAGATTGATGAAATATTTTGGAAAATGTCCGTTGAGTATAGATGATTGGAAAAATTTCAAAATTTGAAAAAAGTAAATAAATAATGACAATTGACAACTACGATAAATGTCATTATGATTAATCACACATTGTCGCCAACCCAAAAACACTAAAAAATCTGCAACAGATAGCTGATGAATATGGTCAATTGGATTCACCTTGGTGAATTCTAGCTGTGGAACACATTTTACTCCCTAGGTACATCATTTCGCCAAATAATGGCAGTAAACATTCTTTCAAACAATAATCGAAATGAAAAATCTCTCTTATGACTAATTTTGATTTTGTGACTTAACACACCTTACCTCTGGGGTGCTGATATAAATACAATATGACGTAATGAAAGCCTAGGAGATACCTTGCTGTAGCTATTAGATATCGTCGGTTCAATGCCAAAGTCAGTATGTCGCAATTATCTTCATAGTATCAAAGCCAAAATCGCAAAAGAGTTTTCTTTCCCCTCTTCTACTTGCCGCCTAGTGTTACAAAATGAAATCTCTATTTATAGCACTGTCTTCAATTTTTAAACGCGTTTTTCTAGAAACTTTGGCATTGAACCGACGATATGAGAAATTTTATCAAATTTGGTAATATACATCAGAAGTATGATTTGGTTGAGGCTTTCGCGGCCATCGTTCTGGCATTTTCAGGAGTTAGATTTCAGGAGATGTTCTCACTGGACTGAACTCAGGCAGTCGAAAACTAATCCACGACGACAGCAGAAATGCTCGAAAGAACAGGTTACATACATCAGAAGTTTTTCCATCTTCCAGAATTCTTTTTGAAGCTCTTTTAAATTAACTCAAAAGAATGAAACTGTCTCTTTCTTAGGGTTATTTTATTCAGTTGTTTAGATATGAATATGTTTGTCTATATGTTTTATGACTGAATAGAGAATATGAAAATTAATTCGATTTTCATTACAGCAACAATTAGGTTACATCGTCTTTAGTGGTGTTAGAAGATCCAATGGTGTACAGGGTTTACGGATAATAGTACAATCTGATAGGCACCCAGCATTCTTAGATGAAAGAATTGAAGAATTTTTGGAATCAATGAAAGTAAGTTTGATCTAGAATTTTATGAAAATAATTTTTTTATTTTCGTGGGATGTAACATAATGCAAAATGGGAAAACTCCAATAAATTTTTAGGTATCAATATGCGGGAAAAGATGTCGATAACCGAAGTGTCACAATAAAATTTTTTGTATTGAATTGTATTCATTCTGATTTAATTCAAAAAATACCTACTAAATATCATTGAAATTACAGATCTCATTTTCCATGAACCAAAAATTTTTAACATGAGTAGTGTAAGTATGACTAGCGAAAAATCTATTAAAAATGACAAAATAAATACGATAATGCAATCACAACTTTCATAGCCTACTTGAACTCGTTCATGTTGGGAATATCTGCCAACCATGGTTCAACACATTTTTTGAACTGCTTATTCACAGATTTCTTTTTGTTTAATCAACCAAATAATAATTATAAAGGCCTTTATTTCAGAAAATAACACAAGTATATTGAGTTTTCTCATCAAATGTATTTCATCAATTTAAAAAAAAGAGGTTCAACGATCAATATTTGAAAGGATTTTTAGTTATATCGAGAATTTGAATTGAAATAGAGTAGGTAAAATCTTTTCAGGACCATTCATAAACGACGTCTTTGTTGCGATAGAATACTGAATATCCCACGATGGTCCTGATCATCAACAATTTGGAGTTCAACTCGCTATGAAATCGAACCAAATAGTTGATCTACCCACCACCAGATGCTAGGTGCTTAAATTTGTTTTCCTTGGAACACACAAGCGCCCCTATGAATCAAGGAAGGAACTTCATCTGAAAGTAGCTTCATTTCTTTGAACTGGGTTGCCGCCCTTGTTATATTAAATCTCAATGGTCGTATTCAATGGTTCTGAAGTGATAAATATTTTTTGCTAATTTGTCACATAAAAAAAAGTTTAAAACAAATGCAGATAGTCTATGAAATCGTACTGCGTTATATCCACAGGACAAGTCCAAAAATGTATCACACATAGGAAGTTACTATTTGATTGAATAAACAGAAGAATGTGTTTTTTATTTTTGGATATTCTTTATAAGGGCCGCTTGCCACTACGATAAATTCGGAACTAATTCTAGTCTTGGGTCCTAAATCAGATGCGCACGCATAATAAATGCAAGATATTATTATGGGCACGCATCTGATTTGTGACTCAGTACTCAATCTAGTTCCGAAATTAGTGTAGTGACAAGCGGCTCTAAAGATGAAAATCTTCATAGCGAGTATTTTGAATGAGGAGGTGTTTTAAGTAAAACTCATTACTTCGCCAAGCTTTCGAATAGTTATTGAATTCTTCTTCAGGTCTTCTGAAATACAAACATTCTTTCAAATTAAACATCAAGTTTTTTATTTGTTTTCAACTCACTGAATATGAGGTATAGGAAAATTGCGAAGCTTTAAACATTTGGTCTATAAATATATAAAATAAGTTTCTTTAGACATCACATAGATACGAACTTCTAGGTAAAATGTTGTAAATTGAATTTTCTCTCATGAACCGTAAAATTTTGTGGGGATATTCTTGGGGTCATTTGCAAGTTTTTTCACCTTGAGACCCTGAGTCCTGTGAGTCACAAATGAGGAGATATGATTTTTTTAATGTTATTGCTTGAACCTTCAATCTCGTTCTATAACTTTGTTCCTTGATATGCAGAATTCCTCACGGAGATCTAATTTTATTCCCCTTATATATTGGTTCTTCTTCGACAATAATTGTATATTCTATTGTGTACCCAACTTTTTATTCAGGTCGTCTCGAATGAACTATGAATAGGGCACCATTTCTCCGGACACTCCGGTGCTATTTAATAAATTATCAATTCATTTCTGATGGCTTGCATTATCTTATCTTTCAGACTTATTTCATTACAATGGATGAAGAGGAATTTGTTCGGCATAGAGAAGCATTGGCTGCTCAAAGATTGGAAAAACCTAAGCAACTTTCTTCACAGACAAATCTCTATTGGTCGGAAATAACTGCCCAGCAATATCACTTTGATAGGACAGAAGTTGAAGTTGCTTACCTCAGAACTCTGAAAAAAAAAGACATCATCGAATTCTATCAGGTAAAATAAATTGCATTTGCTTGTGACCAACAAAAAAGAAACATGATAGGGGTTACTTTATTAACTATCTTGTGCAAGTCCTCCCTTCCATACAATTTTAGCTTGAATTTCTTTGAGCCTCGATGCACACGAGCGCCACGCGAGACCAAAGGAAACAAAATGGTACGATTTACACGTGACCGAAATCGCGCATTACTCGCCGCGAGCACGCAGCTGGCAATCGCCAGGACACCAGGACTAGTGATGGGACGAGTTAAATATTTCCCAACTCGATCTAACCGAGTTGATCGGTGCTTATGCTTCGACTTCGTATTGAATGCGTATCCCGAACCCGAGTTGGATCGTCGCCTTCGCCGACTTGATTCGCCGGCACCTAGAGTCGGGACACCGGCTGGGTTCGAATTCCCGAATGCCCCGAATCGAGCCGAGCTACCAGCCACAATAACCCACAACTCGGAAGGTATCGGCTAATCGGTGATTCACGATTTGAACGCATAACTTTTGGATGTGTCCGAGTTGACTCGAATTCACTCGGAAATAAATCGAGCTGACTCGCTTAGAGCAGTTTAACTCGAGTTAATCGAGTTGAATGGCACGAGTTGCCCATCCCTAACCAGGACTACTTCATATTTCATATCGGCGATCTCCCGACAAGAATCCAGCCAGAACTATTAGTGGCAGTATACAACTAAATGTACGCCTACAAGGTTATGAATATTTTCATTGGCTCCCGTTTAGTGCTTTCTCCGCCTTCTCCAGATCTGTATTAGGTACGACAATTAAGTGATTTATTTATGAATATATATTTTGAAATTATTGGTCATTTTTGATTCAATGTACTTACAAAGTCGGCTATAATCTGGTGGCACGGTAGTGCCCCCGACAACACGAGCCTAGCGAAGCGCGGCGCCGGGGCACTACCTATCTTTTATCGAAGTGTTTCGTCGTATTTTTGAACACTCATAACTCGAGTTTCGGATATAGTAGATGAACAAAATTTTCAGGATACAATGCAAGTAGTGAACTCATCAAAAGTGCAAAGATTTAAGTGCATAGCTCCACTTCAGATTTCATAGACATCTAAAAACCCCCGATTTCGTCAGTCACTCACTGATGATCATACAAACCTTAAGGGTACTTCCCGATGTCCTATCAAGTTGAAATTTGGTATATAAGCTAGCTTCAATACACAAACAACGGAAAAATTCTTAAATTTGAAACTTTCACCCCCAACCCTTAGGACCAGGGGATGTATAAGTTTGTATGATTCCATTGTCGATGTATAAATATTATTTATAATGCTTTTTTCCGTCTTACTAAATGCACGTAATTTTGACCGTTTTTTTGTAGTAAATTCCTGGGCAGAATCTGTAGAATTCGACATTGTTTGTAAAACTATAACTCGCAATATGTTCGATTGAACGCGCCGATATGGGCAATAATAATAATAATAACATTTATTGATCCAGTGAGACAAAATTTGCATAGGACAAGTCATCAAAGAGTATAAACTACAAATAATAAATCATTTTCAAAAGAAAAAGAATCATCATCTAAATATTCTCTAACATTATAATAACCCTCTTGAAGCAGTATATTTTTTTTACAATTTTAAATTTATTGATATTCAATAATTTAAAGCTGGCAGGTAAATGATTGAAAACAGTAATAGCCTGATAAGTAGGGGAAGACTCGAACCGAACTTAGCAGTATGATTGATTGGAATACACAAAACAGCATTATTTCTGGTAGTGTATCCATGAAAGTTGGACAGTTTCACCATTAAGGGATCATGTTCCCTAATATAAACCAGACATCTCTATATGAACAATGATGAAAGTGTCAGAATGCCATATTTTTTAAAAATCGGTCTGCTAGAGTCTCTAGGTTTAACATTGAACATTAATCTCAAAATTCTCTTCGGAGCAACAAGCTCTTTGAAAATCTACCGAATTACCCCACAAAATAACATTATAGTTAAGAACGCTGTACACTAGACTGAAATAAACACTCAGAATTGAATTTAACGGTAATGAATCCTTAATTCTACTAATTGCATAAAATGCACTGCCCATTCTATTACATACAAAATCCACATGAATACCCCATCTAAGAAAACAATCAAGGTGAACACCTAAAAATTTCACAGAGTTCCCTGAGAGAATTTGTTTATCCAGGCATTTAATAGTTAGACGTTCTCTATTAATGTTTTTACAACTGAAGTAAATACACTAAGTTTTTTCCGCATTCAAAATCAAAGCATTAGAATGGCACCAATTTCAAGAAATTGAGCACCAGAGTATTGCACCTTTCCGAAAGCCCCACAAAACTCTGTGCAGAAACCGCTACCGATGTGTCATCTGCAAAAATGATGAAAAGGTCTGAAACTAAATGATCGGGTAGGTCATTAATGAACAGCAAAAACAGTAGCGGTCCCAGAACAGAACTCTGCGGAACACCTAACCCCGTGACACACTCACCTGACCAAGAGTGCTCAACTCTAACTGAGATGGCCTGGTCAGTGACAAAGCTAATTATCCACTGAAGAAAAACCCCGCGGAAACCCAGACTATATAATTTACTTTCGGGGAAATAACTAGAAAGCACATCAAAAGCACGCGAAAGATCAAAAAAGAGACCTGCTACGAAATATCCTTGGTCTAGATTTTTATAGACAAAATTAGTGAATTCAAATGCTGCTGTCTCAGTTGATCGTCCCTCCCTGAAACCGTGCTGACAGTCTGTAATGACTTTGAATCGGGTCAAAAAAGATATCATACGTCTGTAAACTATTTTCTCGAATATTTTAGAAAATACACTCAGAACCGAAATTGGTCGATAATTGGCAATATCATGTTGATCAGGTATAACGGCGGCCCTTTTCAATAAGGAAGGAAACTTTCCTGTGCTGACAGATAAGTTTATCAGATGGGCCAAACTATCGGCCACAATATCTGATACCTTCTCCAGTATATCAACAGAGATAGTATCAATACCTGTACTTTTTTTATTTTTTTAATATCCTAATTGTATTAATCACCTTTTGTCTATCGACTGGATGAAAGAAAAAAGTATTGCTAGATACTGAGGAGGTGATACAACAAGTTGACAATGAATGGCCAACATGATTAAAGAGGCTTAATTGAGCAATGGAACTGAAGTAAATACCAAACATTTCAGCAACTATTGCAGGTTCAGTATATAGTTCACCATTTAAGTTGAGTGATATATCACGGTATTGACCCTTATTTCTCCCAGTTTCTTTATTGAAAATTTGCCATACGGTTTTATTTCTATTCACGGAAGAATTTATGGCATTTTGATAGAATTTAAGCTTATTTTGTTTGAGGAATTTCCTAAAATCCATTTTGGATTTCTTGTAAATTTCATGTAAACTATTACATTTCGAATTTTTATACAACCAATATAAGTTTTTCAATTTTTGGCTTGCTGACCTAACCTCATCATTGATCCAACCCCTATTATGATCATTAGAGGGCCTAGAGCGTCTAATAGGGCAACATAAGTCTAAGGAGTATCTGAACGAATTGACAAAACTATCGAAGCCAATATCGACATCGTAATACATGTAGACACCACTAAAGTCTACAGTTGACTTCAATTCGACCAGACTATCCAAAGACTGAGGGGATGCATTTCTAAATAGTGTACCTATACCCTTTTGTCTGTCATTCATGATCATTCCATTGAGAGAATAATCCAAAGACATATCTTTATGATCGCCTAAGTGACATTCGAATACTCTAGTTGTACAACGGTCCAAAGAGGCATTAGTGAGTACATAATCAATTTTGGATTTAGTAGTAACATTATTAATATTAGTAAAAATTCTGGTTGGTTCTAAGGACGTAACTATCATATTGAAACAGTGCAATAGGTCATCAAGAAGCAGCTTACGTGTACAAGTTGAGTGTAAATAATCAATATTTAGATCTCCACACAAGAAAATGACATCAGTCAATTGACTACAGTGCTGTAAAATGAATGCTAGTCTGTTCAAAAATATGTGAATATCTCCAGGAACTCTATATGCACTGATAACGCAACACTTATCATTTCCAACGCTAAACTTCACGCCACATAACTCAAATTGTTTTTCAACTGACCACTTTGAGATTACGAGATCACATACTAACAAATCATCCCTTGCAAATATAACAGTGCCTCCATGCCCTTGGAATCGACGACTATAAGATGCTGCTCGAACATATCCATGTATGGCCATCGATTGTAATTGGACATCGTCACACCAATGCTCGACAATGCTAGCTATGAGAGGACGTTCCTCCTCAAGAAGTAATTCTAAGTTGTTTATTTTGTTGCTCAATGACTGAACATTTATATTTACTAATCTTATTGAGTCAAAGGACCCTTTATATCCCATTTATCCTCTTGCGTTTCTGGAAAAAATGGTGGATACTAGCATAGTTTGGCCAATTGTCCGCTATTCGCACTTTATCATATTCATTTGATGATATGAGAACTTTGAAAGAAGCGTAGGAATCAGGATACCTCGATTGAAGCTGCTCACACTCCACGGAGGAAAATCTTCTCTTCAAGAAATCCCGAAGATCCTCGGCTGTTGTATCAGGTCTCAATCTAGAGTCATGAAAAGCCTTCATCCTTTCAACACCCTGAACCGCCGCACTATTTCCGACAACCAAGAGTGAACGATTTTTCCTTTTCTGCTTTCTGGAGATTACAGAAGTCCACTCATTACTTTTCATATCATTTGTTACCCCTTTGATTGAATTATCTTTTTCAGTTGAGGCATTATTCACAGGAACATTATAATCAACTGCCGGTGTTAAGAAACTTTGTTGTTGTTTACGTTGGGGACCGTCTGTATTCGTCGGTCTCTCGCTGGGATCAGCTGTACTGGCCAGTTTAACAAGATCATGAGTTACGGCATGCGCATCGGTAGTAACATTTCCACTAGACTTGACTTGATTGTTCTTATCTGTGGGAGAATTTTTATCTGTTCGAACGTTTTTTTTACTACCTCGAACGTAAACATTAGAATTATTCATTGAAATTTGATCTTCTAACAAAGAAATTTTAAATTTCAGCAATGTCGTATTCTCCTCAAATAGACCACATGTCCTGAAGTTCACAAATAATTTTCCGTTGGAGATTAATTATATTATTAGATGAAGATTCAGTGACATCGATATTAGAATCACAATAATCACTATCAGGCAGATCACCCTCGTGGGGCCTTGAACTGAGGGGTGAACCTGTAATTTCTTCACCACAACATTTTTTAGTTTTCTGAGCACAGTGTCGGTGAAACACTTTGGGACAAATTTTACACTTTATCCCACTTTTCACTTTAGGATGATTACACCCACTACACATACTTAGATTTACAGCTGTATTCATATGGTCTATCTTCGTCGACGGCATATGAACGAATCACCACGAAAGATATTCATCGACTGAACTGAAATCTGATTTATCTATCTAGCGTATGGTTGACATGGAAACATAATTCATCTGAAATCTGAAACATTGAACATTAAACCCGGTTCTGATGAATTTGGCACCGCCTTGTTGTTTTGAAGCGCTATCGCCTCTTGATGGATGAAGTGTTAGTTTGCAGAGAAAGGAAACTCATTCTCATCCTCGAGCACAAAGCGAATCGATTTTGACATTGAGAGAGCTTCCGGGCTTATTGGCCGTGGTCTATTAGCAATTATTTCCCCCAACGTTTTGCCTACATCTGCGGTAGGCATCTTCAGAGGATACTTGGTCTGATATTGTGACTCGACCGCTATATTTCTGACGATCCGGAGGTGTTATTCACACCTCGGTTAATGGCTGGAGACGGTAGTGAGTTTACGTGCGCGACGTTGATTGGCCCTTCACTCCCACTCCGTAGCGTCTTGATCTTGGTTTTTCTAAGATCGGCAAATATGCGCTATGAACTAGGGTAGTTTCGACAGAATCGTTCGTGCTGCTTAATGAGGAATGTTCACATTTTTCAATTCCTACATATTCCTATTCTCCGTAGAAAATGAAAATGTTGTGTCCAAAAATTATTTGAATACGTCAAATAGCGCCCGAAATATCGAGTTATAAACATAAGGGTTTGGCTTAGTTTCCGATGGATCCGTGTGACGTCACGGTACATACAACGACTAGCGAGGTTCAGTACGTAGCCGGTCCAATATAAGGATATTTCCACTCACGGAGAAAGATGCGCGAATGTAATATGACGTCACATAGCGGCTGGCCACGGGGTTGTAAAATCCGAACTACTTTGTCTTTTCGACTGAAACAAAATGTAGTGATTTCATATACATATAGGTTATACTGTGACAACAAAACGAAGTATCAATACGGGAATTGAGGGGCACGAACGATTGTCTACTCAGTCAGACAGAAAAATCGATACCAGCGGAACATGCTCTAACAGATGAACACAATGCAGTTTTCTCAAAGGCAGAGGATATTTCGAATGTCAAAAGTTACTATCCTGGGATGAACATAGATGCCATCAAGATTCATAAAGACAACATAAACAGAAAAAAAAAGAAACCCCTCAGTACATAACGCATGGATGCCGATGGCATCTCGCACGTAAAATCACTACCTTCTCCCGCCATTAACCGGGGTGTACATAACACCTCCGCATCAAACATGTCATCACTGTCAGAAATTCAGCGGTCTAGTTACAATCTCAGACCTCTGAAGATACCTACCGCAGATGTAGGCGAAACATTAGGTTAAATAATTCCTCATAGACCACGCTTAAACGACTTTCTGTATGGTTTTTATACTCCAACTTTCCGCTCAGTTCCCGATACCGCTACTCAGGCCCGGTTGTACAGTCACAGCTCAATTCCGAGTTCTATTGAGCACGGCTCACTGATGAGTCGGTTCAGAAATCTCTTTCGGTTGTACAGTCAATATTTCAAGCGAGCTCAAGAGCCGAAGAGCCGACTGAGCGCTATTCAAATCGGAAATATCTGTTGTACAGTTCGAGCTCAACGCTGAACTTCCCTCAAACAAATCCTCAACTTGAGCTTCCAAATTCGGGCGCTCAAGCCCGGATATCTACGGCTCAAGCCTTGTGAAACGTCACATCAAGTGTGAATGTATAGGTTATGTTCTGAATGAAGGTTATGTTTTGAATTTATGCCGTCTGGTAAATTGTGGGAACTGAAGTAAATGAAATATTGATAAAAATGGAATAACAGAACAGAAATGAAATACCAAAAATAATAACATAACCATGTAATTCGAAATTGAACAGGTTATTTCATTGCTCATCATAGACGAATGAACGAGTTCTTCTTTTTTATACTTTCATAGTTTAATGTTTATATTATAATTACTCTTAGATTATATAAACCTAATATGAATATTCATGATATTTATATATAATTGTATATCTGTAAATGCTTTTTTATATATAAATTATATAATATCAACATGCATGTATAATAAAACGCGATGTTGCCATTTTCTGAAGAATCATCTTCAGGGACAGCTTTGTTGAGCTCGCCTGAATTACTGACTGTACAACCGAAAAGGATCGCTGAACCGGACTCACCAGTGAGCCGTGTTCAACAGAGCCCCCATTTGAGCTCGACTGTACAACCGGGAAAATGGCAACGTTGCGTTCTATTAGACATGTGTCGTCGATGCATTTTGTCAAAATTATGATATTTATAAAAACTAAATGTCTATTTATATTATGCATATGAAATTTGAATGAATATATATATATATATATATATTATATATATAATTTTTATAGAAATATGGGAAAAATAAGACAAAGTAATATTTTTCTATGACAACGCTGAAATATCTTTTTAACATTTTGATTTTTGAATTTCTTATTTTATTTGATACGAACATTTATAAGCTCTCTATACCAAAACTGAGAGTGGGTGGTGATTTGCATTGTGTATTCCTTCTACAAAATGCAACACAAATTTCAAGTTGCGAATTAATTTAATTATCATTATATTTTAATAATAATTATATAATCATATTTTTGTTTTACTTCAGTTGACTCATATCACAATTCAAAATTTACGAGATGCCAAACAATTCAGAACTTGAAACATAACCCCAATTTGATGTGACGTGTCATCTGAAACAGCTTGAACCGTAGATAACTGGGCTTGAGCGGCCGATTTCGAAGGCTAAACTTGAAGGTTAGTTTGAGGGCAGTTCAGAGTTGAGCTCGCACTGTACAACGGATTTATCGAATTTAAGTAGGGTTCAGTCTTGAGCTCGGACTGTACAACCGGGCCTGAGAAACGCTCCAAGAAATGGCGACCGCTCCAGAACGTGTTAAGTTCCGCAACAGTTGCACAATGATTTCGTCGGCTGAATGCGACCATTGTAATAGCCAGATGAAATAAATTCAGTGACTCAATAATTTTTTTTTACTTTTTCTAGAAAATCCTCAGAAAAGTCACCTTCTAAATCTGAAATGACATCATTTGTCTTGAAAATGTCATCTCCAAGATGTCAATACATGGTGTAAGCTTTGATTAGATTTGTTTCGCCAATTCGTGAATAGTTAATAGTTCAAAAGGGGTTACAGTCCACTGCGACCTTATGGTCTATTTTGCCCCCTGACAAAGCTGTTCTCTTCACGCCATTTACAGCTCGCTTTCCAGGCCCAGAGATCTTATGCAATCCAATGTCCCGGAAGGCTTCAGTGAGGCTAATTCCTCACTCCCACAGGTCTCTTGACCAAAGCATTGTTTTCTTTGGCTTACAATGCCAAAGCATTCTGTGACTAGGTGAATAGGAGTTTCTTCCTCCTCCCCATAGAATTCACACTCGTGAGTGTCCGATACGCCCAATCTCAGCAAGAGCTTTCTGAGGCGACAATGCCCTGTAAGAAAGCCAGTGAGGAGGTGTGGTTGGTTCTTACTGAGATCCAAATATCTTTTGGATCTTGCAGTTTTAAGATTCCGAAGGAACTTTTTGGAGTGATCCAACCCTGGGAGATTCTGCCAGAGTGTTTCTCTTTCAGTTTTCTCCTTCTCCAGAAACTCCTTCTCATATGTACATTTTCCTATACCACAGAAAGGTTCTGGGCCAGTGAGTGGTTTCCTCTCTGGCAAGTTTATTGGCCTCTTCTGTGATTCTCGAATGACCAGGAACCCAGATTAAAGAAACCTTATTTTTCTTGCCTACCTCATTGAGTTTTCTCCGGCATTCCCATGTCGACTTTGAGTCGATGACATAGGAGTTCAGTGCTTTGATAGCAGCTTGACTATCTGACTGAACAGACCTGACAGTTCTGTAATGATTCTTCAATAGTTGATTCGATTCTATTACAAATAGAATCAATATCTCTAAAATTTTGAAAGGGACGCTCAATAAACTAATAGGACGGTAACTACTCGGATCAGAAGAAATTTTTCCACGTTCAAAATTGCTACTACTTTAGCTTTGCGAAATTCGGTCGGAAAATTGCCGGAATTCTAAATATCATTATAAAAAAATAATAACCATGATAGGGCTTTTTTCCTAAATGTTTGATGAATTCTGGCTAAATTCCATCAAAACCGGCCGCTTTTCTAGATTTTGTATATTTAATCTTTGCAAGGGCGGATTTACGGCTATAGTGGGGGTAATTAGCCCCCATGATTATCGAAAACCTGAAAAAATGGTTCCTACGCAACTTGATGCACATAAAAAATTTCATACAATAATTTGAAATTCGTAATTTCTCAAATATTATCGATATATAGTTCGAGAAACAATTAAAGGAACAGAAAAATATTCAAAATTTTTTGGTGATTTTCAACAGGCTGTATCTCAGTGAAAAATGGTCTTATAGAAAATAAAAAAACTAACTTTTAAAGCTTGAAGACTTTTGTTTCTGAATTTATTGGTTCACAATTTTTCGGAGTACCGCAATAATCTGAGAAAGAACGAAGAAGAAATTTTCAAATATTTTTTTCCCCTACGCACATAGAAAAATTTTCTCGAGCTTGACCGTTGCAAATGTCACATAACCTATTTATTCAGCTTTAATTTGCTTTGCATGACTTTCAGATATACCCATTTGTCTTCGAGATATCCTGTTTTGAATGCAAAATAACCCTTTTCACTCAACTGCCGATATCTCCGGAACTACTGATCGCCTAGCGAGCCGAAAGGCGTTTTTATTCTACATAAAATTTCCTAAAAAAATCTGTTTGTTCAATTTATGAGATATTTTTTTCCACCTGTCACATAAACGTGGAAAAAGAACAAAAAAACCATTTTACCATTTTCTGTTTAATGGTCTTTATCTTCGTCAATATTAGCAGAAAAGCTTTGGTTATAGAAAAATTTTACAGCCTGATGTAGATCGATCGGTTCAGCAGTTTTCTTGAACCGATTGATTGAAATTTTGAAAAAATTAAGGGAACAAGAAATCCGTTCTAAAAGAAAAATAAGAACAACAAAATATTTAATTTAAAAAAAAAACAAGAGACCATTTTCGACTCACCTTCACTGGAGCTATGGACACTGGATACATTTAAACCTTCATTTTCCGCAGAAAAAAATCATGGAATGAATTTTGATGCCTCTGACTTGCCACGGTACTCGTTGAGCGAAATTCTGAGCGACAGAATTTTTCCGTTTTCCGACACCACGTTTTAAAAAACAGTTTTTTTGAAAACCTTTCGACTTATTCGGTCAAAAAACCGATGTGAAAAGATTAGGTCAAGTTTAAGGAAAAAACCTTGTTCTCTTAGTTTTTTCGAATGTTCGGTCCAAGAAAACCGCTGAACCGATTAGCGTTGAAGGGGCCGCGACTTTTTATAAAACAGGTCAGCGGGAAAGATAGACTAAACCAAGGATGTTCGACAAGGAAGGAGACAAAAGGGAATCATTCAAAAACACAGCGACCATCAACTGCGCCGCTCCGATTCGTCTGCCATTTGAAGTAACAAGGAACGTAGAATGTTCTCAGGACTACCATTCGATGGTTCAGAGCAGGGTTCGACCGATATATATCGCCGATATTTATCCTGATATATATCATGATATATATCGATATTTATAAGGATTGATATATATCAAGGATATTTATAAATTTACCAAAATTTGCGACTGTGCGTAAAAATTTCATAATCAATTGCGATTTAAGAGCACACCAATGTCACCAAAGTATACCGACATACCGACCGTTTGTACGATCAAAGAAGCAACGTATTTTCGGGAAATCCAGATGGTGATGTTATAACTTCGCAGTAAAATCATCATTGCCCTATTCATTGTGCTCTTGTATTGTTTTTTTTTTTTAATTTTTGAACAGAAAGCACGTTCAAGTATACAACTGAAGTTTGCAGTATGTAATAGCAATTTGAGATTGATATGCGATGGGGACACTGCATCTGAACAGGAAATTTTTAATAATCCGGATAACGAACTTTTATATATTTATCAACTAACTTTTTTTAATGTTTTATGTTTTTTAGAATCTTGATTAGTTTTTTTGATAAATTTGGTAAATGAACTTTTGAATACGTTTGATTTATTGACTTTTTGAAGGAAAAATTTGAAAAATTGTTCGTGAAAATAAATATCAGAAAGTTGATATCTATTGGATATATATCGATATATATCCGATATTTTGATATTTATATAAATATCATGATACTTTCGAACCCTGGTTCAGAGAGTTCGCCGTATACAAAGGAAAGACCACTCCTCAAAAATTATGAGGACGCCCGATAGATGATCTACATATGTGCAGGGATCTTTCCAGTGATGACCTGAAGGGACGAATTAGATGCAGGCAAAGGAAATCATCAGAAGAAAATATCGCTGGGCAGAGATGAACGTGAGAGTAATGAACGTCCCTGGATGGTCAGAGGAAATTGAAAAATGATACAAGTATTATCAAAATCACCATGAAAAAAAGAAAACTCATGAGCTCAATAAAAGCCAGTCGGAAGGATAAATGGAATAGTGTAGTTACAAATATGAATTTTACACATTCAACTAGCTGAAGCTGTACCTCTCGTGATATCATCTTCAAAAATTAACCCTAAATTGTTAGCTCATTGCTCGTCGTCGTGTTAATGTCTGATTCAGTTAAAATATCGAAATCTCAAATCAAAGATAATGAAGTTCAAATGACATAAATTTAGGACATCAAAACATACTGTGAATTTGATCTCGAACCCATTCAATATGGATGAATTAATTTCAGAGTTCACATGTACAAAATCTAGAAAAGCTGCCCGTTTTGATGGAATTTATCCAGAATGCAACAATCATTTGCGAAAAAAGCCCTGTCTTGGTTATCATCTTTTTATAATGATATATTGAATTCCGGTAATTTTCCGACCGAATGTCGCAAAGGCAAAGGTTTGAAACGTAGGAAAAAATTCTTCTGATCCAAGTAGTTACCGTCCTATTAGTTTATTGAGTGTTCCTTTCAAAATTTTAGAGAGACTGTTACTATTTAGAATTGAATCAAGTGTAGAATCGTTACAAAATTTTCAGGGGGTTTTCAGGAAAATAAGAATGGTTGTGATCAGGTTCTTAGTCTCACCACATTTATTGAATCAGGGTTCAATGAAAACTGGAAAACAGGGACAGCATACGATACAGTATGGAAAGATGGATTGATTTGTAAACTCTTTAATCATTTAAAAGTAGAAAAATAGTTTGACTATTAGAAAATATGCTATCCGACAAACGGTTTCGTGTTTTTGTGGATAATTGTAGTAATTTCGAAACTTTGAATAATAGTCTTCCACAAGGTTCAGTTTTAGCACCTCTTCTGTTCAATTTATATTTGTGTGATATATCCCAACTACTTCTTCCAAAAAATTTATTTATGCTGATGATATCGCTCTAGCTTTCCATTATTCTAATTTTCAGACAATAGAAAGTAACCTTTCCGCATATTGGAAATATTGAAAAATTATTTTCTCTGATGTTGTCAAATCCGTTCATTCTGCCACATCTCCTAGAACAAAATAATGCTAGAATATTTTATTCTAGTACAGTTTTCATGGTAATATTTATTGATTACCTGTTGTCTCCTGCCACGTATTTACTTATTATCTATCAAATTTATGAGTCAAAACAGTTCTGCCAATCAATATTTTTCAATGCAAAAATCACTAAACGTTATTTATGGAAATATTTCATTAATAGCGAGAAAAAATCAAGGAATTAGAGAAAATAATGTATGATATTCGTACAGAAAGCTTATTCTAACCCTCGTGTAAGGATATCAATGCCTTCTGCACTTGTATCATAAATAACCACACTTTAAAGTGGCGTTTGTTCGCGAATGATAATAAAACCGAGTTTTCATTCAAATAATAATCAGAAATATAAAAAATTGAGTATCACTTTCGGTTCTTCTCCCATAAGACATAATTTTAACCCAAAACGACCTGATGTTCCATATAAGGAACACCTATCTAAAAGTTTTCTATTCATGCTCAAAATGAAGAAACAAAGAAGGCGTCAATATCGACACATAAATTAATGCTGTCTTCAACACTGAATATAACCTACAAGATGCTTCAGCATTCAAATTAACTTTGAAGCCGTGTTAACCTCGGAAATATATCAATCGTTGCAATACCTCATTTTATCCAGGTGTGTATTTTTTCATATGTATTTATTTAATCGCTTTTGCGAATAAAATAATTATATCAATGCTTGGATGAATAATATTAGAGGCGAATTCATCTTCCCCATGATTTCAAATCCTGATTTTTGCTACGTAAATGAAGGCGTTCTTTTAAAGGAACGGTAGGATTATCACCTACTTCATTACCTGAATATATTGTTATAACTATTGGAAAAAAAATCTAACCCTTCATGAAATACAAGATCATGCAGATAATCTGGATATGATTCCAGAATCACTTGATAGCAAAATTTTCTTCTACGCATAGTTCAATAGTTTTCTGTAACTGAAATAACAATAATGTTGCTTATGCGCCTACTCAGTGGCGTAACTGGGCGTGGGCGACGTGGGCGACCGCCCACGGCCTCGCGCCTCAAGGGCCCCGCGGCCAAATGATCCCCTTTCCCTCTAAAATTAATCATTTTATCTGCAGATAGATCTATATGAAGACTTTTTTCTTTGTTGACGACGATTTCTATTTCGTAACTCTCAGCTTACTTATCAACTTTCTATAGCGCAATATATTTGCAGAAATTCACACAAACCTAAATCGTGCCAGGAATACCTATATACATCAGTTTACTCTGGTCGCCACCTAGGGGTGACAATAGCGTTTCTCCACCGCCCTAAATCAGAAAGAATATTTTACTATGAAAGCAGCGATAAACTTGTGCAAGGTATCCTAAATTGCTTGATTTTGACTGTTTTTGGTAAATTGGGAAGAATGGTCATGATTCTGAAGACTTTCATGAATAAAATCTGCTACAATCTTTGAAAGTTCGAAGTGCTATTTCTTTTCTATTGTGAGGCCTTTGACCAATTCGTGCACAAATTTAACGCAGTGGTCTTTCCTCTATTATGTATCAATAGATTGTATTTTCTGGTTGATTTTTGATCCAGAGATAAAAGAAAAAACCTCAAATAGAATTCAAAAGATTGCAGAGTATTGATTCTCGAATTTTTCAACGAAATCTTTCATAAATTCTTATACACCTCTGCATTTTTTCTTCTTTTCTATTCTCAGTTGCTTCAGAACAATTTTCTCGAAATATGAAATAAAACGACTTTTTTCAATATGGAATAGTTTCGTGTCAATATGAATTTGGTAAATTCCAATTTGATTGAGATAACCATTTTGAAATTGCTTAATCCTAATTTGAATTCGATTAGTCTCAATTTGAAGTTGAAGAGGTATAGACAGAAAAATTTTCCTGGGCTCGATTTTCGCGAAAACACTATAAATGGATACCGTTTCGCGATATCTTCATTTTTTGTAGGATATAACTAAATTTTGATATTCGATCGATTTCGAAAGTGTGCCATATCATTTTCATTAACGAAAATATGTGACAACAATTGAAATATTTATAGGCTATTTTCACAGGAAATAGCACCCTATATTCATTTTCTTGTCTCGTCTACTGAGGGTGGAAAAAAACTCTCTCCTTTTAAAAACGAACGCAATTTTTTTCATCTTATATCATAAAAAAATAGAGATGAAAAATTCAAAGTAAACAGTGCTTGTAGAAATTTTTAATCGTTTCAGATATTTTGGGCAAAAAATGTTATGACACATTTTCGAAATCGATAAAATATCAAAATTTTGTTATATCTTCGAATCAAATAAAAATATGGCGGTTTCCACTACTGGTGTTTTCACGAAATTCGAGCCCAAGATTCATTTCAACGTTTTCACCTATCTACTACCAGAAACAGCCAAAACCAAGCAATTTGGAATACCCTGTACAAATGTACAGTCTTCAATGAAAATTTGAGACAGCTTTTTCAATATGTAGCAAAAAACAGCATGTAAGAAGTTTATCCATTCGAATTTTATTGACCATGCCGGAGAGTACAGCCTCTGCTGAAAAAGGTTTCTCAAAATTAAAGCTGGTAAAAAAATTTGCGAAACCAGGAAAGACTTTCTGCTTTGGCAACCTTCTCTATCGAAACAGATTGAACATCCCAGCTGGACTATGATTATAATCAAGCAGTTGAGTGAGGCTAGAAGCCGACAATTTTTATTTGATTTTTACTTCATAATTGGTCACATACATTTTATTAAATGTTGAACAATTTCGATTGCTTCTGATGAAAACCTTTTTTCATGAAGGGGCCTCGCAAATTTTATCTCGCCCACATATAATTGAGGTCTTGTTACGCCACTGCGCCTACTAATTTCTTATTAGTATTTCCATGCGCCAAACAAAGTAATAAGATATTCACCTAAAGAAAAAAAATATCATTGACCAACCAAAACTCACACAATATTATAATATATGGGGGGCGATGACTGATACCGTAAAAACATGAGTTAGAATCGTATTTCGACAAGGACAAAAATTGTATTTCCCACTTCTTGCACACTGCTTTGACATGGTTGTTCAAAACGCAGCTGATTCGCAGAATTGGTAACAATAGACTAGCTATCATCGTAACAGGATTGCTGGAAACTAATAAAAAACAACAAAAACAGGACCATCTAATCAATCAAAGAGTTTACACCAATCTTCAAGATAAGATAGATATACCACTTGATTGTTTTCCAGAATAAAATGAAAAATTGTGAAGTATACCATAAAAACAAATTTTTTATGAATAAAAGAAAAATTATTTGCCTTCACGGGGCCACACCGAGAACATTTTTGAAACATAGAAGATGATGCCAAACAAGGCTGAAACCGATATTTCTTCAATCTCATGAGTCGATTTCGAATGGCTGTTTTGGTTGGTTAACGGTTGACCGCTCGGTTCATGAATGACAACGTCAAACGAACCGCACTTTCGAGTACGGTTCAAGTCTCGGCGAAACAGCTGATTCGATACGTCACCAATTTGTCATTCGAATGCGGTTGGTCCAAAACTGACGGACCAATCTATGAACCAACTTCAATCGTAATCGCCTATGATAAAAAGGTCTGTGAGCATGGGAATTGAAATTGGCATTCATTTCCATGATAACCAATTTGAATTCTTCTATGATTCAATAATATTTTATTCAAAAATAAAATGAAAGGAGCATTTGTATTATTTTCGTTGTCCGAGATGGTATTTGCAAATGGCGGCCGAATTTATCATGATCAGTAACGCAACTTGGAGTGGGTAGCTTCAGGAATACAATTCCCTGCTCGTCCACTTCTCACTTCAGCATGAGGGGCTCATGTTCAAGAAGCTGTAGCGCCTGAAGGGGTGCATTTTGAGGACCTGAGTTGATAGGTAGTTTTCTTCACATGTTCATCTCTAGAACCTGGAAATTATCACAGAAAAAGTAGCACAAGAAGAAAAATCCAACTCTAATTAGCTCAACATTATTTTTCACTAAGCCTATGACTAAGATCATTGAAGTTCATTCCATATAAAAAAAATATATTTGTCCATATTCAAGTACTCACCGATGGTGTTTTTAGGTGTTGAACAACCAAAAGCCACCAACTGACCATTCTCAAGTCGATACACGCTGTAAAAAGTACCAAATCACGAACTCAAATTTGACAATAATTGTCAAATGAATGAAAATTGGTTTTTACATATGGCCGATTATGTCGCAATCCTTTCTCTGCTAAATCGATGAGATGCTCCTTCCTTTATATTCTATATATTCTTAATTTTATGATTTTATATGTATGAAATGTGAAATAGCATTACATCCGGAAAATTGCATTTATAAACCGATTTCAAGCGAATTACCAGTAATGACCGAGGTTATCTACGGTCCTGCCTGCGGTTATCAACGGTTATAGTCTTCAGGGATATTCCTTGTAAAATGATTATAACCTTCAATGACCGAAGTCGCTTGAATGCAGTTGGTCCTAGTTGGTAATTACCAATGAGGACCAGGTTATTCGCTTGAAATCGGTTATAATTACCACACATAATGATTCAATGTTAAGTATTCATAGAAGAACACCACCATTTTTAATTTTTCGTGAAAAATAAGTACAGGGTGATTCACTTATCTTGGTAACCCCATTCTTCTCGAAAACGTCCGAATATTTTTTCATTCTGTGAATGGCGTTTTGAAAAAGTCAATGTCGACTTGAGCTGTGCATAAAAATCTGCAGAATAACTAGAGACGCCAGGCGTCGCGGCGCTATCAAAAATTTTTTCTCCAGGGACATACCTTTTTTATCATGTTATTCGAAGGATAATTTCATTCTGAACTTTTTTTTCGAATACAATTTTTATTAATTTCCAACCGTCAGCGATCTGCAGCGTGTTTTATGTTAATTCTATTTCATTCATTTTCTTCTGTATTGTGGTAGTATGCCTTTATTTGGAGACACAGATATGATTTTTTGCCTTGAAATCAAGAAGGCTAGTTTTCTAGTCAATGTGCCTCTTCAAATAAGATTAAATATGTGGCTTCAGCAAAATGGGGCTCCATGTCACAACGCTGCCATTATGAAGAGATATTTAGATCAAAATTCGAAAATAAATGGATAGGAACCAATGGACCCATCCGGTATCGCCAGACCTAAAGCTCATGGATTACTTTCTGAGTCATCTGAGTCATCCAGCCATTATGATCAATACATAAGTAATATCATTTCCCTATATCATTATAAGTTACTCTGGTCAAAATAGAATTTTTGACCTCAATATCTCTTCAAAATGACAGCATTGTGACATGGATCCCCATCTTGATGTATCCACATATTTGATATCATTTGAAGAGGCAGATTGTTTAGAAAACTAGCCTTCTTGAATTCAAGGCACAAAATCATATTTATGTCTCCAAATGAAGGCATACAACCACAATACAGAAAAAAATAAATGGAAAAGAATTAACATAAAACACGCTGCAGATCGCTGACGGTTATAAATGAATGAAAATTGTATTCGAAAAAAAAGTTCAGAATGAAATTATCTTTCGAATGACATGATAAAAAAGGTATGTCCCTGGAGAAAAAAATTTTGATAGCGCCGCGACGCCTGACGTCTTTATTTATTCCGCAAATGTTTATGCGCATCTCAAGTTGACATTGACTTGTTCAAAACGCCATTCACAGAAGGAAAAAATATTCGGAAGTTTTCGAGAAAATTGGGGTTACCAAGATAAGTGAATCACCCTGTACACATCTAGATGAAAAATATGAGAAGGCCTCATTTTTAAACCATAATCTGACACAATTTTCATTGAAATGAAAAAAAAAATTTCAGGTCTATTTGGGTTAATCCTAGATATCTCGGAGTTAAACTTGATTCTTCTCTAAATTTCAATGCCCATTTATATTATCTGCGTTTGAAGCTTAGAACTCGAAATAACATCCTTCAGAAATTAGCTGGTACTTCTTTGGACGCTGAAGCAACACTACGGTAGCTCTAGCCTTTTTCTGCTGCTGAAAATTGTTGAAATTGTGGCCCTGTTTGGTGCCCAATTAAATTTACCTATGAGAATTATCACTGGTACTATCAGATCTTCAGCTTCTCCCTGGTTACGAGTCCTCTCAAATATTATACCTCCCCAGAGAGACAATAACTTTGAAGTTTAGGAACACATTTAATTCCTTTCCAAATTTATTTTGCAAACTCTTGCGTATACCATTTTCGCCATATATAAAATATGACCAAAATCGATTATAAAAATCGATATGAATAGAAGCGACACGGAAATTTGGCAATCTGAATGGAATGCATGCAGTTTTTTTTAACAAAGATCTTATTACTGATCCATCAGAGATCCTGGTTTTGACCTTCCCAGGAGAATGCAACAGCATCCTCTTCACATAGAATTCGGTTGAGAAACCTAGTTGTGAGTGTGGGGAAGTTGAGGAGACAATAGAACATCTCATAAATAGTTGTCCTATTTATATATTTCAAGATGGTTTCGAGGCTATACATAAAGTAAAGAATGCATATCTGAAATGGGTGGTTAATTTGATATATAATATTTTTAGTAAAAATCTGGACTAATGAATTTTGAAAATTCCTCCACGCTGTTGTAAGATCCCCTTTCCTCATAAACTAAAATAGTTGAAGTTTTTTCTTCCAAGAGAAATCATACTTATATTTAGTGCCATTACTTCTACTTTATATTTTTCGATAAAACTCGATATTAGTTTTTTCTTTTATTTCAGGAGTTCATAGAAGATAATGCCAAGTATAGAAGAAAGTTATCAGTACAAGTTATTTCTATGGCAGATGGTGGAGCAGGCAAAGTGGCTGAAAAGGAAAATGATAATGCAGAAGAGAATGTTAAGAAACCTTCAATAATACAAGATATAACTATATTCAAGAGCTGCCATGAGATGTATCCATTAGTTCAGCCTTATATAAGTATTCCAAGAAAAGGAAATAAATGTAAATTGTAGTAACAGCTTGTCTAGCTAATGTTACTCGGCTTAGAAGTTATTTTGGGATTAACATTTAGATCAATTCAAGATACTTTTGTCTTATATAACTGATCGTTCACAATTATCTCCAAATAAGAGTGAAAATGATTGAATATAGTTAATTTTAGCAGAATAATTTTCTCAGGTTGAGTGGAAAAGGCTGAATGGTTAGAATTTCCATTTTTCTATTAATTGGTGACACTTGATTGAAATTATATAATCTCTGTATTTTCAGTCAATACACAGACATTTACAAATCCCAAAAGTTTTTAATGGTTGCCCCATGGCCATTGGCTATTTGACTTTGCGAAAAGAATCTTGTAATTCTAAATTAGCTCAAATCAGAGATATTATATATTCTGATTTAAATAATTATGACAAATCACCAATTCATTTAAATTTTTCCTGTGTACTTATGACAGTATTGAACAAATCAGTTTTACAATTTTGAGAAAATGTTGTTGTAAAACACTCTGATCTAACCATATTATATAATAAATAGTCCTTTTTATAATTGTCTTCTTCTTCGTGTCCTTCTATTCAATTGGACTATTGGGTTTGTGGCTTGAGGGCTGGGTAACTCAAACAAAGCCTTCTTGAACTGTCAACCTCAATGAGATAAGGTCAACACACCTAGGAGACTCTTCACCCAATATTTCCATGGTGAGAGGGACCCCTTCCTGTCGACTCTCGACATTCTTGTTGACGTGTCTAAGGGACTAAGGGTGGGTTTCACAAAAATTTAATTGTGCGATTAAAAAACCTTACGTAAATTCGAACCACTCGTCTTGAAATTTCAGCGAATGGCAATGGCTCCAATTAATTTAATGGTACAATCAAAGTTTTCTGAAACCGACCCTGAGTCCCCTGTTCTAGAGGCGGATGAAGGCACCGAAGATGAAGAAGAAGTACATATACACGCCGAGAAAAAAGAGTGCGTGAGAAAGAGAATCTTATTCCATACTGACTATTCGTATTCTGCCGAACAGCAAATTCCAAATCAGCAGAGCGAGAGAAACTAAATCGGAGGATAGGATTTTGACACCATCTGCGATCTGTGTGAAAGACATTTTGGGACTATTCTAGATAATCACGGAATTAAATTATTCATTATCGGGACGCGCAAATCTTTCGATTCCTAAAATTTCTTACATAATCTTGACATAATTTTCTTGATCTGTTTTTGTAACTTATCAATGGTCATTACTAAGTGAAATTTTTTGAGGCATCTTCTCCAACCATGTGATCTATTTTTCATCCACATACAGTTGGAAGAACTCAATCACTCACACCAACAAAAATTCGGCGACAGAATGGAGACTCTCTCTTCATGGAAATTGTATTGTATGTTTCCTAGTTCAACAGAATATATATTCTCCTGTGACAGAAGGAGAAAACAGTTAATCATTTCTTTTTATATTTATTAAAAAGATGGCCAGAGTATTCACCATTCACCTGTTCAACATCTTTCTTCTCGGAAGGGCCAGGACATGATTTGCTCACATGCATGTGAGCCCTAGAGGCAAGACTGGCAAAGGATAATTTAGAGTCCAACAATAATACACCGAAGAAGGTTTTTCTGATAGAGACCAATAAAATAATTATGACGGGCAAAGGCCTCAAATACCCATGCGGTTTTTACAACAATATAAATTATGATTAGCCCTATCGAAAATCGATCCTGACTTGACAAAACCTTGTTAATTGACAACTTTAGCAGCATATTTCCGAGGAAGAATAATCATGTTTATCAATTATCGAAATGCTAAGGTATAGCAGAAGGTGTACAAATTCCCCTGTAGTTCGATACAATTTGATTATTACCGGATTAGAAAATCGGAAAAATTCACCTACTGTTTTTACAAATCGAAAGAAAAAATACAGAGGGATATTACCTTTTATATCACACAAAGGTGTAGAGTGTAGATAAATTATCCCCTATTTCAATAATCATACTGAGATATTATCGAGCTTAGGTACACCTCAGCTGCGATATGGCATGACATAAGCTTAAGTCCGAGTTTATGCTGGCCGGTATAACTTCAACTAAAAATTGGTACATAGAAATCTAAGGGTAGACCGTTTTTACTCAGATTTAAAAATTTCCTTAGTTTAGAAGATAAGAGCAGAAGTTAGGGGATTAGGATAATAATAATATTTATTGATCCTTTCAGACATGACAATGCATGTATAGAACAAGTCACAGTCTAAGTAACAAGTCTAATAAACGATCCCCTATATAATAGTACAGTGTTAAAATCAAAAGTGATTTTGGGGTATCCACAGATTCAAACAACCTCTCGGGCAACTTTCAGTGGGTGAAAGAATGCCATAGAGTTGGTATTCATCAAATTACATGAATAATGCTTAATTGTCCCCTCTATGAGACTCGAAAAAAAAAAGCTTTTCATGAAGCATGATAATTAAAAGGATAAAAAAAAACATATCGAGTAGCAATTTTGTTATTATTAATAACTTCGTTTTTACATGAAATTATTATAGAAATATTGGTGCTTCAACTATCACACGCTAATTCCTTCTAATTCAATTTGTTGTTTATTTACACAAATAGATAGGTAATGTCACCATTTTCTTTCAGTTCTAAGGTCAATAAGAAAATGGAGTTTACATGTAACACATATCTTGTTCCATAGCTAATATTTGAAAATGAAATATAAATTTACACTGGTCATTCTTGACAGTTCATCAAATTCAATATTGTTGGACAAAATTAATTTTTGTATATCCTGTAATCATTCTTTTCACTCAAATGTGTTTTATTCTCAGACTCCATAAAGTAGAACTGTAAAGTATAATTAAAACTAGAGAAGTTCCAAATTATTACTGATAACCATTCTAAAACACTTCATTAAATCAACACAAGAGAGCTCAACAAATTATTAACAGAGCCTTAAAACTCACTTGGAATTTATTAAATTCATATTCAGCGATTAGTTTTCAGATCTAAAGTATGCATTTCTAATGAATAAAATTGGAGATTTCCAATCTTGCTGTCAATAACAAGATACAAATACAAGATAAAAATTTAAACCAAAATAACTCCCTATATAGATAACTTAAAAAATATTTATTCAAAGAATCATGGGTGGGAGAGCAATTTTATGAGGTTTCAGGAGAACTTAATGAAGTCACTATTCAGCAACACAAGCAATTTAAATTAAATCAGTCACCTAAACAGAGAACATTTTATTTTGCTAGCCATGGATGTTTTAAGCAATCTGCAGCAGTTGCTCTTTTGTCAGGATCAAAATCAAGCATTGGTTTCAAGAATGAAGTAAATTCTTCTGCTTCTTTACGAGACCATTCATATTTCTCTGTTAGAACATCTTCCAAACACCAAGGTTTCAGACCAGTAATATGCCTCAGTTCATTTTTCCTATTGAAAAACATTTTAGAATGTTTCCCACTCTGACATATTTTTTTTGGTATTTCACCCAATAATTCAATAATATGAGCTAAATGATCCTCATCCCTTGTATAATCTTCACCAGAGTGGGGTTCAAAAAGGTAATCCCCTGTAGCTAACTCAAAAGCCATACATGCAGTGCTCCAAATATCTGCAGAAGTTCCATAGCCTGCTCCTAATAATACTTCTAATGAACGATACTGGCGAGTCTGAATATCTTCTGTAAAATGCTTATCTACCCAACAAGCATTTCCTAAATCTGCAATCTTAACATCAACATCACACTCAACAAAAGCAGGATCTAATTCTATCTTGCTTTCACTTTTCGAGGTTATAGATGGAGAATCATCTTCAGACATTTGAACACTATGCTCCAAACCAACTGTTTCTTGAGAAATGGTAAGAGTAGCTTCATTATCATTAGTTTCTAAATCATTATCATTGCAATTAATTATTTTGTTATTTGTATCATCTGGGGTAGCATCAGGGCTGGAAGAGACACCATTACACTCATTGCTATCAGGATTTTCATTAGAATTCTCAGGAGACAATACTTTCTTCTGCTCTTCGATCTCAATTATTTGCTCCATTTGGCGTTTCAGTAATTCATTTTGACGCTTTGCTTTCTTCTTTAATTTCTTTTTTTTGTTCTTGCTCATCTTTGTTGGTTGAGTTTCCTGAATAGGTGCAGTGCTTACCAATGATGTAGGTAATTTAAGACCTAATTGATGCATTTCAGCAGCCTCACAAGCTAGCCTTCTAATATATTCTTCACTAACACAGACAAGAACATTTTCTGGTTTTATATCTGTATGAATAATATTACATTTGGCATGTAGATAATCAAGTCCTTCCAGAACTTGCCTTATAATAGTACGTACATTGTTCAATGGAATGCCTCGGTAGTTAGATTTGATTATCAGCTTTAATAAATGATGTCCTAGTACTTCAAATACCATACAAACATGCACTCCATTCACACCACAGATTTTGAAATCATTCAATAACTGAACTGTTTTATTTCTCTTAGGATCATGTGGATCCGACTCCCTCACCGATTTTAGAATTTTAATTTCGTCCAACGCAGTCTCAGTGAAATGATCAGCAGATTTCACGATTTTGAGAGCAACAAATCTTCTGTCTTCAAGATCCCAACACAACCAAACAGTGGAGAAATGTCCCCATCCTAATTTTCTAGTTACATGATAGCGTCCTAAAAACAGGTCGCCAATTTTTACGGGGTGATATCCACCTTTCCTATAATCAGTACTGTCCTCTTGCTCCTCTTCCTCACTAGTGTACTGCTCATCTGGGTCTTCGATTGTCTCATTACTAGAGCTATGGGACGGTTCGTTTTTTGAACGATTTTCACTATGGCCATTCATTTCGTTTTTACCTTTTTTTTTACCAAGCTTGTGTCGCTTCTTTTTAGCTTGTATTGCCAAAACACGTCTGTTTACGTCTAATTTAGCACTCATTGATGACAGTCGTTCAAATTTTCACTGCCTAAACAAATGCAAAATGTCAGTTTTCTGCTTGTCCTAGGATTTGTTTGATTATGGCGGCCGTGTGCTCTGGCTCCCAATTTGCTGAAACAGGTCACAGATTCTCTCAAAAGGGATGTTTGAATATTGACATACTTGACAGTTTATTAATAACGTCAAGAAAAGTTCATTAACAGAGGGGTGAAACTTCCAAAGACAAACCACAGAATAACGAACGGAGGGCTAGTTCCATAATCTTAGGAAGTTTTTTTACAAATGAAAAGCGTTAATTGAACCAATTTCTAGGATAATTTAATCACACACTTGTTGTTTTTTGTTTTTGAGATTTATAGGCTGTAGCCTCTTCTCTTATTTTAAAAAATGATGTAAAAATGATGTAAATAATCCTAAAATACATTTCAACTTACAAGACTTTCAAACATGTTTGTTGTTACCATCATTGGACTAATTACTACCTATCGAATAACAATGTAGAGAAATAAATTACTAAAATAAGAAAAAATTAATGGGAAGCGTGACAATGGTTTGAAATTGTTATTACAATTATAATTTCTAACCGTTTCTCCTAGAGTTCACACGAACAAGGAAAATTCTGGAAGCCAGTGAGATATAACCATTTGGAACAATGTCAAAATGAAGTTCGGACTTGAAAAATGTCGTTTTCCTAAGTCATCATAATAAGGAGCAAAACAAAGGATGGGTTTTTCGATTTGTGGAACAACAAAGAGATTGAGGCGTTGGAATATAGAACACTCAGGGTCGATTTCACAACTTTAATTGTGCGATTAAAAAACCTTACGTAAATTAAAACCAATCGAATCACTCGTTTTAAAATTTCCACGAATCACGGTGGCTCCAATTAATTTAACGGTACTAACAAAGTTTTATGAAACCGACCCTAAGGGCCCGTTCCACTTGGCGACCACAACGCTCAAAATCGTTAAATTGGAGGGCTAAAGGAGCATTTTGGGCGTTGTGATCGCCAAGTGGAACGAGCCCTAATATACAGGTGTACCATGTTCGACGGCCTATTAGACGTTTCCGGAGAACTGGACCTATTTGAAATTTGAAAATTGGTTTTGTGATATTGTCCGTGTCCGACTTACCCTGAGTTTCAGGAACGTGCATTAAAATTTAATGCACCCTTAAATGAAGTACCCATAGGCGGTAGCCATGGATACTCCGTTTAATGGAGAATTAAGGTAGCTTTAAATTTAATGGACGTTCCTGCAACTCAGGGACAGGGGCGGCCTTAGACATTGAGAGGCCCCGGGCGGGAAGTCTCCGCGAGGCCATTTTTCCTTCGTGAAAAGTATGTGATGCGGAAAGTAAGTCCGGTTGTTTGGTATAGGTTATTGTCATATTTCACAAGGAATTTTTTTTTTATTTTATTATCATATTACAAGCAATCAGAATAAGTACATTCTATAAGCTCATTTGCTGGCTTCAGAGCTGCATGCTCTCAAATGTCGTTACGGGTTCCTGCCCAGTGGCAGTTCCTCTTCACATCTCTTTCAGATCTGCTGGCCATTTTCTTTTCAGTCGCCTGTCGTTTCGCACTTCAGTCAGTGGGTGGAGTAAAAGATTCATGTGGCCCTCTAGCTTCGTGTGATGTTTCTCGCTTTTTTCCTTGATGAGGTCTTTCACGTATGGTACTTTCAAGTCTTCATGTAATGTTTGATTTGAAACATACCATGGTGCGTTTGTGATCATTCTGAGGATTTTGGACTGACTTCTTTGAATAATTGCCATGTTTGATTTACTGGTACATCCCCAGAGCTCGATTCCATATGTCCAGATTGGCTTTATGATAGCTTTGTATATAAGGAGTTTATTCTCCAGTCTTGATTTGGATTTCCTACCGATAAGCCAGTGCAATTCCTTAACTTTTAGGTCAATTTGGTTCCGCTTCTTGATGACATGTTCTCTCCATGTTAGTTTTTGATCCATGAGTATGCCCAGATATTTTCACTGTTGTAGATGCAGGTATTCGAACTCCGTTTATGGTGACTGGCGGACATTCGCCCTTTCGTAATGTAAAGTTGACTTGTACGGATTTGGTCTCATTGATTTTGATTCTCCATTTTTGTAGCCATGTTTCTATCTGAGTCAGATGGTTCTGTAACAATTGAGAGGCTTTTTTTGGGTCCTCATCGCTAGCCAGGACGGCAGTATCGTCTGCAAATGTGCCCAACACCGTGTGAGGGTTGGTAGGTAGATCTGCTGTGTATAGCAGATACAGTAGGGGGCCTAAAACACTTCCTTGTGGTACTCCGGATATTATTGGAAAATTGGCGGTTGTTTCATTATTCACTCTTACTCGGAATTGTCTGCTGTCCAGGTAGGATTTTAAGAGTTTGAAGTAGGTCAAGGGAATTAATTTTTTTATCTTATACCAGTAATCTTGGATGCCATACCTTATCGAAGGCTTGACTTACGTCAAGAAAGACGGACGTGCAGTATTTTTTCTGTTCCAGTGCTTCGTTCACCGCGTGACTTATTCTGTGGGTTTGCTGTACTGTAGAGTGAGCGGCTCGAAATCGAAATTGGTATTGTGGTATCCATTCCCTAGTATTTGGGTCACAGTTAATTCTTCGTAGGATAAGCCTTTCTAGGATTTTCGATGCAATTGGTAGCAGACTAATAGGACGGTAGGAAGTTGCATTGTTAGGATCTTTACCTGCTTTATGAATGAGAATTGCCTCCGCCACTTTAAACTGCTTGGGCCAGTAGTTATATTTCAGTATTGCATTGAAAATGTATTTCAGTAGAGTAACTCCTCTATCTGGCAACTCTTTTATCATTTTTCCTGTTATTCTGTCAATTCCTGCAGCTTTCCTTGTGTTGAGGTGATTTATTTCATCTTGGACCTCAGATATTCTGGAGGGTTTGATGGGTTGTGTGTTGGCAGGTATATCCAGGAGTTCTCTCTCTATTTCACAGTCTATGGCGTTGTTGTTTGGGGTAAATACCATAGCAAGATGTTTGGCAAACAGTTGCGCTTTTTCCTCGTCACTTCTGGCCCATTGTGTGTTGGATGTTGTAAGGTCACGTATAGCAGGTATGTGGAACGTTGGCTTCCTAGAGTTCTTTATCGGTTTCCATATAGAATTGTCATACCTGTTGAGATTTGAGACATAGTTGTTGAGTGATATCTCTTTCGCCTCTTTGATTTCTGCTTTCAGTCGATTTGTTATTCTGTTCAGAATGTTTTTGTCTGTTGGAGAGTGTGTCTGTTGCCATTTTGCTCTTGCTCGCCGCTTCTGTACTACTAGCTCCTTGATTCTCGCCGGGATGCTGTAGCTCTGTTTTGTTGCGTTCATAGGAGGGGTTACTTCTTGCACAGTCTGTCTGATCAGATTGTTGAACAATGACAGCACTTTCTCGATTTCATTAGGTCCTTTCAGGCTCACATCTAATCTTATAGTCTCCTCGATTTTCTTTCGATATTCGTCCCACTTTGTTTTTTGGTTGTGTAGTCTTGGTATTGGTTTTTTGTAAATAACAAAGGCGCTTATTATTGCAATGATGGGAGAATGATCCGAGGATAAGTCGTTGCTGGGCGAGATGTCCATGTTGGAAATAGAGAGGCCATTTGTCACGAAGAAGTCGAGGAGGTCAGGAATCTTGTTCGGGTCTGTCGGCCAGTAGGTGGGAGAACCAGTTGATAAAAATTTGTAGCCATTTTCATGTATGAGGTTTGCCAATTCTCTTCCCTTAGTAGTTGTTAACCGTGATCCAAACAAGGTATTTTCACTGTTGAAATCGCCTCCAACTATAAATTTGGGACCCAGTGTTGAGAAGAAGTCGTTGAAGTTCTCTTTCTTGATGTTGTGACGCGGAGGACAGTACGCTGCTGCAACTGTTACTTCGTATGAAGCCATTTTTACTTTTATTATAGTAGCTTGCAGCAGATCTTTTTCATATTTTGGCAACTCTACGTGACTAATGGTGTTTTTCACAATGATGGCGGTTCCGGCGTGGGCAGTGTGATCTGGATGGTTGGTATGGTACATAGTGTAATGGGGTAAATTGAAATAAGACCTCTCTGTGAAGTGTATTTCGCTTATCAGTAAAATGTCTATTGTATTGTGCTGGAGGAATACTTCTATTTCATTTTTATGTTGTAGAAGGCCATTGGCATTCCATTCTGCAATCTTTAAGAAGTTAATGAATTTTGGTGATGGGCGTGGTCAGCATGTTTAACATCATAGTATCCTGTTGGATTAGCTGCTGGAACATAGTTTTAAATTCTTCCAAGAATTTGTTCATAACATTGGAAATATCATTAGGTTGCTCTGAGGTATTCAAGTTGTTAGCTGCGTCCGCATAGGTTTACCTTGGTTGGTGATAATGTTGTGGGGATTTTGTTTGTTCCTTTCGGCATTGCAATAGTGGGTATTGTTGGTCGTCTAGAGCAGTGGCGGCTTTAGGGGGTGGCGAACAGGGCAATCGCCTGGGGCAGGGCCGTATCTAGGTACTACTGCGCCTGTGGCAAGATTTTCTTCAGCGCCCCCAAATTGGCGTAGATTTTTTTCATCCCTTATATATATATATATATATATAATTTTTTTTGAATAAACTAAATATATATATATATAGTTGTATGGTCTGAAAACGATAAAAGTCCTCCCGATGATAATATCGGTATATCGGTTAACGGTCTTGTAGAGACACACTTGCCAGAGAATACCAAAAGATTATGTCTTGAGCCTGCTGTTATCTCTACGTCTCAGAAGCAGGTCATCCTTTCTACCACGAGGATTGTCCGGAAATTCCTGCAAGGATTCTGAGCGCTGATTTTGGTCTTGATAATTGTCCGACTAAAACCAGATATTACCCTGATTGATGGTGAAAGGAAAAAAAAAAAATATATATATATATATATATATATATATAATAATATTTTTTCATAATATTATTCAGATATTTTCGTCACAAAATTGAAATAATACACAATAATATGGATATTTACCTATTTTTATTGGAAACAAAAAAACCCATCTCAAATAAAATATAAATATAAAAATAATATGAATTCTAAAAACAAAACAGACAAACAAAAAATTTTCAACTGAAAATTCATTAACACTGCAAACGCAAAGAGAAATGTTTTTTTGGTTAGTTGACTAGAAAAACTAATCGTTAATCACAATATGTTCAAAGCCTCGCCTTTCTTGATTTTGCTTCGGCGAATATATCAATTAATTCAGAGTAATCTAAGGTACATGTCACTTCTTTCTCGATGGCGAGGATTGACATATTTGATATTCGCTCTTGTCCGAAGGAGGAACGAAGATACGACTTTATAAGTTTCAGTTTGCTAAAGGAACGTTCACATGTAGCAGTTGTCACTGGCAAACTCAGAAATATTCTCAACGCCGTTTCCAGATTGGGATAAATATTTTCAAGAGTCAGATCAAATATACCTCTCAATATTTGTAATGGTCCCATTTCATTCAAGTTTTCTAAAATTAGGCTACTTTGAAATTTGAAACTTTCGATTTCCACTGAAAACTCATGTGCATTTAAATCCAAAGATACTTCATTTCAAGATCTGCAACACTTTTCAGTAAATCGTCAACATTCATAGTTTGAATAGCATTTCCATTCAAAAAACTAAAGTCGTCTGCCACTTCGTTCAGAGCAACGAATCTATTTTCAATCTGCATTATTACTTCAACAAGCCCTTGTATCAGTCCAATTCTTAGTTTTGCATTTGCATCAAAAAGAGCTTCATCACTGGCTAGTTCTCCTGACATTTTAGGTTTTTTTCGTTTTCTTGGCTCATTTAGTTTAGCTTCAATTCCAATTTTGTCTGCTTCAGTTTTCGAAAGTTCCATTAATGGCCTCATGATGCAGGTACTCGACAAAGAAACAGGGGTTGCACGGTGTACACGGCCCGATTCAATGATTCAATCGGTCCAATACGGTAGACGGTAGGGAATCTAGACGGTTCCTTTTCGGCTTGTCATCGGACACATCTATGTACACGACACGCGGTCGGTTTTCACATCCTACCTGGCGGAGTCGCGACATCGCTCCTTACGCAAAAAAATATTTTTGGCGTATACATGAAAACCGTGACATGTTATCTCGAATATTTTGTTGTCGCTTCTATATTTTATTCTTTGAATTTTTTTGGCACTCAATTTTTTTTTTCATTTGATATTTTTTGGCGCCCCTGCGGATCTTGCGCCTGTGGCGAGGGCCACTTGGCCACACCCTAGATACGGCCCTGGCCTGGGGCCTCGCGCGCAACAACCCGAGCAAATTTTGATATTGATTTGGATCATTTGAACATAAGGGTAAATTCGAAAAAAATTAGTTAACCAATACATTCATTCAGAACAAAATTGATGAAACCATTTTGTAGTTTTTGAACATTGCGCTTTGTTGGAACGTCCGATTGGGTAATTGAGGCACGAGATGTCCGATCCACCAGATCTGTAGATAGAATAGAATGCACACAATACAATTAGGGTGAGAATTATCTAAGTATTTAGGTACAATGTTTACTTATCCCAGATGTTGGAACCTCATAAAATATTTATAGCCCTGCTGACCGTTCTTTGGCGTTCCTTTTGAAATATTCGTTGAATTATCGTCTTATCAATGAATTCATTCCATTGTAGAGAATTACGAGAGGAGAGCGAAATCTGTTTTTTTTCAAATCTAGTGACTAGGGATAAGAATATTGGGCGTAGTTTTGATATAATCAATTTTTTCTGATGCAAAACTTCCATTGTTTTTGGTTCTTCATTTACATTCAGAGGTCATAATCTTATTTTTCGAATAAATTGAAATTTTTCTCATTGAATTGAGAAATTAATTCAATTCGTTAGTTTCTCAGGCTGTTCTTTTCAGTGTGGCTCTTGTAAGTATAAATTTGGATACCAACTATCCAATTAATACATCCAATACATAATGCTTGTTTTAGTATATCGGAGTGATTTCGCGCGCGATGAATCGCGCATGAAAGATCGTTAATGTAAAGGTACCTATAGCCTGTAGGTGATGCTAATCCTGATCCAGCTGAAAACAGTGGAAATTAATGATAGGGAGCTTTTGAAACATTGCAGCGACTTGCAAATATCTATGACGGTGGGAGAATCATGTGATATTGATGGACATGAATTATCCGAAGAACTGAATATGTTCATCTGTGTATATGAAGGAAACGACGACATTGTCTCGGTGCTGAAATAAATAATTGAAAAAAAATTTAACTGAAGTTTACTCCACTATAGAAATAGTCTTGAGAATCATTGCCACCACACCTGTTACAGTTGCGTCCGCTGAAAGGGGTTTTGTTTCTAGAATTAAAATCATAAAAACATATTTAAGGAATTCGATAACCATGACACAAGATTGGCTTTCAGCCCTTGCTATTGTATCAATCGAAAATGACGTAGCTCATTCGATCGATTATGATACTTTAATTAAAGATTTCAGTGCTAAGAAAAGCCGCAATAATGAATTTTAAATTTATCATTTCTGTATTTGTTAATTTTGTAAATCTTCCATTGTTATATTATATTATTATATTTTAATAAATCTCAATGTCTAAGGCCGCCCCTGGTGATTGTTTGGATAAGTTGTGATTTATGTGTTGAACACGTGGTCCTGTGATTGGTTATATCCAAGACTCCTGTTTTCCCAGGACACAGGCCACGAAAAATGAAGAAATGTGTAGATGGACTAGAATCCTGGCACATATAAAGGAACAGAAGGAAGGAAGGAAGGAAGGAAATGCTAACTCCCTACTAATCGCAAAGGCGTCGCTAGAAATTTTTTTTGGGGGGGTAAAAAAATTTAGGATTAGTATATTGTCACGATATGCTCCTATGTGATGATTGTATGACTTATTTTTCAGAAGAAAATATTTTTCGGGGGTGGGGGGGTTAATTACCCCCATTACCCCCCTCGTAGCGACGCCAGTGACTAATCGTTGGCGACAGATCTGGCCGTCATCTTAGGTGCCCGAAGTGGAGGGGATAGGCGGTAAATTCAAATCGCATTTAAATATTTCTTGCGCGCTTATATTTGAATAAAGGTGATGGTTACGCATCGGATCGGACGCTTCAAAACCGATCCTACACCCTACACACATATAATAGGAAAAACAAAAATGTGTATCAATCAATTTATTGAATGACAGTAATTTCTAACACGAGATATAAATACATAATTATAAAAAAAAAAGAACTATCTACACTAATTATTTACAACCTAAAATCTCCATATAATATAATGAAAATGGATCAACGAAGTTCATGAGTAGTCGGATTATATGTATTATGTTATACATATATGAATATTACAGAATCCGTTAGCGCTATCACCTTGGCTGTACAGGTGAGAAAATATATATACACAGGCAAATAATCTTTCGAACAGTAATAAAGAGAACGAAAATAAAATTTGAATAAACATATCACATGAAATCACAGAATCCGTTAGAACTATCACCTTGACTGTACAAGTGAGAAAAATATACATATACCCAAGCAAATAATCATATAAACGGTAACAAAGAGAACAAAAATAGAATTTGAATAAACATATCACATGAAATCACAGAGTCTGTTAGCACTATCACCTTGGCTCTACAAGTGAAAAAAATTATATGCATACAAACAATTTATATACAATGAACAATTGATTCATTGATTATTTATTCTGCTACCATGTATTAATCGAAGTTTTTAAAGTGTCCAGGATGGGGAAGTTTGATTCTTTTATTTTTTTCACATATATATTTAAAAATGTTTAACCGAAAGAGAAATCTGTAAATATCTTGGGATAGGTCATGAGTTGAAAATAATGTCCTCTAAAAATCCAGAAGCACAAAATGTTTCGATGGCTGCTGCTACAGTGTGGCTCAGTTGTCGGGATGCCACACTCACCTTCATCTTCATGTGGGAATCTGAAAAATTGAAATAATTTTCAGTTAGTTTATTGCAGCATCTATATGTCCTTTTAGACTTATCAAAAAGGATCTCCCGGATCTCCTCGGGATTTCCTTGGATATCCTCGAGATTTCCTTGGATCTCATCGGATCTTCTCGGGATTTCTTTGGATCTCCTCGAGATTTCTTTGGATCTCCTCGGATTTCCTCTGAACACTTCTCATTATATTCAAGGGATGATTAAACACAAATATATCTATTTTTCAGTTGTACAAGCTGTAATTTGTCGAGCGAGACCCGCGAAAAAATGTTATCTAACAATATATCGATAAATTCAAGGAGTTGTGAAAATCTTTTTAAGAACTTTCCGAATATCATTCACCTCGAAATTCAGATTTATTTATTCTTTATTCTAGTAATTTTTCATAAGTAGAACCCCGATTATCCGGTTCTGGTTTATACGGGCGGCGGATTTTCCGTGCGATATTTTATATTGATCAACCGTGCCAGTCGGTTAGATCAGAGGTTTTCGCAAAAAAACGCCCAACTAAACGCACATACATTCGTTTCGGGGCATCCCCATCAACATTTTAGTACATTTACGACTATACGTGTTCATTCCTGCATTTCTCGTCAACTGCTGCACTCTGCACTGGTTGACCAACTAGTGAATGTGAACATACATCGTACCGGTGCTATTGAAAAACACAAACGCAATGTTCTTATCTTACTATTGAACAAAAAATGAAAATAATAATTTTTTTACATGTGTAACAGCACATTTTCTTCTTGGAATATAGTGATTCACTAAATAAATTGTTATGAACAATGAAAATTAACGATTTAGATTTTACATTATCCGTGTTTTCGATTATCTGGCGAAGCTCGGTCCCGGCAGGTCCGGATAATCGGGGTTCTACTGTATTAGTCCAAGAGCCCGTGAGTGCCAGACCTTCGGATTTTCATAAAAGCTGAAAATTTTTCTATGTGTGTCCCTAATACAGGTAAGAATGATCCCCACCCATGAAGCTGAGGCAGCGGTGGCTTTGGCAGGTAACAGGTAACAAAGGTGTATAAAATTCCATCTCAAATTTATCATAAAATAAAACTGAATTCTTTTATATTTGATTCATAATAATTCAAAACTCGCGTTGCTCATTGCCAGACAGTTAGCATGGTTGCAACCCTCTGCCGGACACCCTTAAACTATTATAATTT